>JAYMSP010000044.1:0-105358 GCA_036897095.1 Plantago elongata
TATATATATATATATATATATATATGACTTGATAATATTCATTTTCCTTCAATTTGTATATTTGCCTCTATTTTCTTAAACTTCTTAGGAATTCCAAATGCACCAAACACCTGAAAAATGGATTTATCTCATTATTGTTTTTGTTTACCTTATTTCTGGTTACCAAATGCAGCATTAATGATTTACTAAATTCTATTCAGAGATTTTACGAGCATGGAGGTGAGATGCAAGTGGCGCCCCTGAAACCCTCTATGGACATCTTTGCTGTAGGGTGAGTTTGTTCTTGATTTATAAAGGACTAATTTTTCATGAAAATATGTGAAAACTAACTGATACCTGGCTAGCTTGTGTAAAGCTTCTTTGCCGTACGGAAGAACCGTAGAAAGAGATTATAAATTTGAAATATGAAAGAAAGATACTAAGAAGCTTATATTTTGTTTGCAGTCCATGTCATATCGCATTCGTGGCCACATATGTGTTTTTATATTAATGTTGGAAATTATTGAATCAGATATTTTGAACTCCAAGGTCTGGGGTTCAAATAGAGGACATTTTCTTTTATCTGGGATACAGAGGCTGCTCACTATTTGACTGATAAGAGCTTGGTGAAAAACTTCCGGCATCATATGTAAATAAAAGCTTTTAGGAAGGCTACATATTGTTCCGTTCTTCAACTGAGTTGCCTCTTTGGATATCAATTGAGTTCACTTAATTCCACACATTTTTACCGTCTCAAGAATAATATTTTGGTGAAAAGATCATTTTGGAATGTGATCCATACTTCACTCCTTATAGTGGAATTCCTAATGCAAGATCTGTTACTGAAGAAAGTTTATAAATTATAAAACCCTAGGCAGATTTGGATATCGAAGGAAGAATAGGCTGCCCCAAGGTTTCGCGTACGGGTTTAGTGGTGACCGGACTTCTAATCTGTAAGATAATATTCCTTACTCTTAAAGCAAGGAGAGAAATAAAGCTAGATAAATATAGTGCTCTCTCCTTCGGTTGATGTCTATTTTCAGTTGTTAGCTTTAAGGAGATATAGCATTTTGTTTTCCTTAGAAAATAACAGTGCATGGTGGAAGATTAGTAAAGAAGTGTTGTTATCTGAATTGTTTATATTTATCTTAGACTGTTGCCTTTCCATGGGAAGTTTGAAAGGATGTATTCGTTGGAGATAAACCTGTAATTAGTCATAGAAAATTAAAAATGTCTTCGATCGGTTCGCAATTTACCTTTTCATGCTATGCCTTCGATTCATGCTGCCTCCACATATAATGCTTGGAAATTTCTGACTTTGCCATATTCGGGTTCAGGTGTGTGATTGCTGAGCTTTTCCTTGAAGGCCAACCATTATTTGAACGCTCTCAATTGCTAGCTTATCGGAGAGGAGATTATGATCCTAGCCAACATCTAGAGAAGGTATCTACAATCTTCTTTTTATGAATAGTTGGCCCTTTCTTTCCCTTTTCATTGCCTGGTCCAGAAAGTTATTTTATTTAAAAAATTAATAATTTCTACCTATTAAGAATCTGGTGTAATTTTGATTGGCTTAAATGCCAAGCTATTGCTTAGTCACCTTGCTCCAATGTAGATTCCAGATTCAGAAATCCGCAAGATGGTTCTTCATATGATTCAATTGGACCCAGATTCAAGATGCTCTGCTGAAAGCTACCTTCAGAACTATGCTGGTGCTGTTTTTCCAAGTTACTTCTCACCTTTTCTTCATAAGTTCTATACGTTGTTAAATCCTCTAAGTTCGGATGCAAGGGTAAGGAACTTGGCAAATGATATCTCCATTCTTTATTGTTTATCATTGTACTTTAATGACTTCCATCTGTGCTTCAGATTATTGCATGTGAGACTTCTTTCCAAGAAATACTCAGACAAATGATGGGCCCCAGAGCAGGCAAGGATATCACATCTGTAAAAGAAAAATCTTCCCAGGCCAGTCAGTCGGGACAGCCAATATATGCAAACCAAGATCCGAATAACATTAATAAATTTGTCGATAATAGAGACAACATAGAGAGGCCCGATCATGATCAGTTTGATCTTCTTGGTGATATGAACACCCTGCTCAGGGATGTAAAGGGAAATAGTGATCACTTTGGTTACAAGCCAACACCTGATAGTGCTGTCAGATCTGTGCATTCCCAAGATCGGAATCGACGCAGCTTCCAAGCTCCTGGTGAGCTAATTCAGAGTATCTCCAATAAATTCCAACGAAGTCACCATCCTTTCCTAAAGAAAATTGCAGTGAGTGATTTGAAATCATTGATGGCGGATTACAACAATCAATCAGATACTTTTGGGATGCCTGTTATACCATTACCTCAGGATATAATGAGCTGTGAGGGTATGGTTTTGATTGCCTCACTTCTTTGTTCTTGCATTCGTAATGTCAAGGTCCCTTACATAAAAAGGGTTGCTGTCCTGCTGCTGAAATCTTGTAGTTTATACGTTGATGATGATGCTCGATTGCAATGTATTCTTCCGTATGTCATAGCTGTTCTTTCTGATCCAGCAGCCATCGTCCGCTGTGCTGCCTTAGAGACTTTATGTGACATCCTTCCTCTAGTTAGAGATTTTCCTCCTAGTGATGCCAAAATATTTCCAGAGTATATTCTTCCGATGCTTTCTACACTTCCTGATGATCCTGAGGAAAGTGTGAGGATTTGCTACGCCAGCAATGTATCTAAGCTGGCGTTGACTGCTTATGGATTCTTAATTCACTCGATAAGCTTGACTGAGGCAGGGGTTTTAAATGAGACAAACTCATCACGGAAGTCATTTACTCCAGTCCCAGGCACTTCTGAACCACATCGACTGAATAGTGATGCACAGCTTGCTCATTTGAGAAAATCTATTGCAGAGGTCATTCAAGATCTTGTTATGGGCCCAAAGCAAACACCAAACATAAGGAGAGCTCTATTGCAGGATATTGGCAATCTTTGTTGGTTTCTGGGTCAGAAACAGAGCAATGACTTTTTGCTACCTATACTTCCTGCTTTTCTAAATGATCGAGATGAGCAGCTTAGGGCTGTATTCTATGGGCAAATAGTTAACGTGTGCTTTTTTGTGGGCCAACGTAGTGTGGAGGAATATCTTTTCCCCTACATTGAACAAGCACTAACTGATGGCACAGAGTCTGTCATTGTCAATGCATTAGATTGCTTGGCCATTCTCTGCAGAAGTGCTTTCCTTCGCAAGAGGGTCCTGCTCGATATGATTGAGCGTGCTTTTCCTCTATTATGTTATCCCAGTAAGTGGGTAAGGAGGGCAGCCGTCACTTTTATTGCCGCAAGTAGTGAGAACTTAGGTGCAGTAGATTCTTATGTATTTCTGGTCCCAGTCATACGCCCCTTCCTACGCAGACAACCAGCTTCTTTAGCTTCTGAAAAATCTCTTCTTGCATGTTTGAGACCACCAGTTTCAAGAGAACTATACTATCAAGTTTTAGATAATGTGAGAAGTTCAGACATGCTGGAGAGACAGAGAAAGATTTGGTACAACACATCATCACAGTCTAAGCAATTGGAGGACTTGGACTTGTTACAAAAGACTGCCAGGGAGTTGGATCCAATGAAGCCTTGGCCCGACAGACAAACTGATATTCAGCGCCAAAAGTCCGGCAAGGTAACAGGGGATCGCTCGGGTTTACCCGACTCTAATGAGAGTGAAAGTAAATTCAAGGCAATGGGAAGCTTTATGCAAAATATTTCAAGTGAGGAAGCTCATGATCGTTTAATCTCAGAAAAATCTCAGTTTGGTTTTATGTCACCACAAATGAGTATTGTGAATAGCTTTATTGATAAATCATCAGAAAGCATACCGGCTTACTACTTTAAGGTTGATAAGAGAACGGCAGGCACAGTTCCTGCTGCATCCGATTCCTCACTTCCATCTAACACTTTAGGTTTCAGTTCATCATCTGTGCCTTGGATGGACCCCGTAAACCGATCCTTTACTTTAGCCAGTTCGATGCCAACTAAACTTGTCTCAGGATCAGTTTATGTGGGTAATGGTCCTTCAATGTTGCGCCGAGTTGTGCACGAAGAAGAGGAGAGAGAAACTGGCGAAGCAGCCTATATCAGTAACAAATTTAATGAGATGGGAGTAACGGATAGATTAAAAGGTAGTTCTCTTTCTGTAGATAATCAATCTTCTTCCAGTGAGACAACGGAGCCCTCATCTTTAGCATGGTCAGCTACCATTCCTGACTCAGGCTGGAGGCCCCGTGGGGTGTTAATTGCACACCTCCAGGAGCACCGATCTGCTGTCAATGATATTTCCATCTCAATGGACCAGCATTTCTTTGTCAGTGCTTCTGAAGATTCTACTGTCAAGATATGGGATTGCAAGAAGCTCGAGAAGGACATCTCATTTAGGTCTAGGCTAACCTATTCGCTTGGTGGAAGTCGAGCACTATGTGTTGCGGTCCTTCAAGGTTCCAATCAAATTGTTGTTGGGGCAAGTGACGGGATAATGCACATGTTCTCAGTGGATCACATCTCTAGAGGGCTTGGCAATGTTGTTGAAAATTATTCAGGTATTGCAGATGTGAAAAAGAATGATTCTGGGGAAGGTGCTATTCTAAGTCTTTTGAACTGTTCTTCTGATGGTAATTCGAGCAGAATGGTTTTATACAGCACGCAGAATAGTGGGATTCATCTTTGGGATACAAGATCAAGTTCCAATGCTTGGAAGACGAAAACTTTCCCCGAGGAGGGTTATGTGTCTTCTCTGGTGGCGGATCCTTGTGGTAATTGGTTTGTATCAGGATCATCAAGGGGTGTGCTTACATTGTGGGATCTGAGATTTTGCATACCTGTCAATTCATGGCAATGTCCTGTTCCCTGCGCTGTTGAGAAGATGTGTCTTTATGTCCCTCCTGCCACTGCACCCTTGTCAATTGCTACGAGACCACTAGTTTATGTTGCAGCTGGGTGTAATGAAGTTTCTCTCTGGGATGCAGAAAATGGCAGCTGTCACCAGGTATGTAGGTCTGCTTTACGTGTGGCTCTCTATGTACTGTCTCATAATTAACATTTGACCAGTAGTGAATAAAAGACATGTCTGTTTACTGAAATGGCTGTCGACTGTGAATATTTCTGCTCAGTATCCTGAATGATTCAATGCTAAAATGCAACTTTTTGTCATTTTGTGGATGCTGTTACTGGTAGTTAAACCAGAGCTAGATTTTTGTGTAATATAAGCACGTGGAAAAGCGGACTGTGGTTTCAGCCTGCACATTAGTGACCAAATCATATTTTAGTGGACTGTAGTTTCATTCTGCACATTGGTGACCAAAATATATCATGTATTCATATTTCTCTTCCTTCAGGTATTTAGGTCGGCGGTTAATGACTCTGATGCTGAGAATTGTGAATCTCCTTCAGTCTTAGGGAGATCATCTAGTAAGATTAATGCTAAACCAGACACACGGCGGAACATGAATTCTAAGTACAGGATCAACGAGCTCAATGAACCACCTCAACGGGTTCCTGGTATCCGTGCATTGCTTCCATTACCTGGTGGCGATCTTTTGACAGGAGGAACTGACTTAAAAATCCGTAGGTGGGATCACAGAAGGTACCTATTTGCCCAAATCGGTCCAAGTCCTGTCTTTGCGTTTTATGCTTTGAATTATTTCCAAACGTATCCGCTTGTTGATTACTCAATTTTTATGCAGCCCCGAAAGAAGTTATTGCGTGTGTGGACCATCTATTAAAGGAATTGGAAATGATGATAATTTTGAGGCAAAATCTAGCTTCGGGGTGAAAATTGTGCAGGTATGGAGATTAATTCGCTATGATTATTCTTCCATCTTTTTTCAAGATGATGGATTTTTTCAAGGACTCTTTTTTAAATGGTCTATACTATTATAGTGTTTCATGCGACTGTTAAACTGACGTAACTTCCAAGCCAACTTGAGGAGAGGAGTTTCCTACATTTCCATTTCCTTTCAAACTATCTTTTACATATGTGCTACATATTCTTTTGTACTTTAATAATGTTATGCAGTGTTAAAAAATGATTATAAAAAAAACACCCAATAAGTCGAACTTATGTTTTATCGACTAAAACAAATCACGAATGAGACCCAAAACCTCTTATGCTTTATCTTCCGGGCTGATGAACATATTAATGTAGTTATTCCATTTAGACATGCCTGCTATATCTGATTGTTGAGTTGATTTTCTAAATCAGGAATTAAGGAGACGGTCTGCGACAACCAGGCTAACTGGAAAAGCAATTCTTGCTGCTGCTGCCACAGATTCTGCAGGGTGTCACCATGATTCTATACTCTCGCTAGCTTCTGTGAAATTGAACCAGAGACTCCTAATATCAAGCAGTAGGGATGGAGCCATTAAAGTTTGGAAGTAGAGATCCTTGTAGTTTACTGTATATATTTAGTTAGACAGTTAAATAAGTGTACATATATTACAGAAGCAGGTTCAACTTGTGTAGAAATTTGCTACTTTTTTCTCTTCCCATGTATTTATCCTTACAGCCATTGTCCAGTTACTTGTGAAATCATTTTTAATTTTGTGCTCAAAAACTATAGCCATGAAGCACGCTAGCTACGATGTAAATATTTATCTATATTTCTATCACTTTTACTTTATACTTTCATAGGCAATTTATAATGAGACTGAGGGAGTATATATTCAACAATCTAAGCAGGCATTTTGTGAATCCAATTTGTATGTGGCTGGGAGCCTGGCACATCGGAACATAAACTCAATTTGAAAATGTGATTTTGTATGTTAGTCAAATTGGGGGTTAAATAATATGAATCCAATTCTAAATGTAAGATAAACTTTAATTATCATTTTACAGTGTCATATCTCACAAGTGGGGTAATTTTAAAAGTTTTGAGGACCATTCATGTTGAAGTTTGATATTAATAATTTGGTTACGTCGCAATCTAAATTTCATTTACAAGTTCGAAAATAAAGATGTGTGTTGTCTAACACTTATGCTCCAATTTATGTGAAACTTTCCACCGCCAATGATCCTTATTGTAATGTGCCACGTTATTTGCACGTTGGGTTGATCAAACACCTGGTTCAAATCAATGGCGTCTTACCAGTGAAAGTATGTTCCTTATATTAAAAGCCCGAGTTTAGTTTCTCCTGCATTGCCTCCTAGTTTCTAGTACTTGAATATATTTTATAAACATTGGATCCATAGCCAATTTGCAGCATCCTAAATGCGAAATTATGTGACATGCAGGATATATAAGAAGCTAATGCACTATACTGTGGTCTCAAACATTATGCAAGAAACGTACTGTATTATGTAAACTTCATGCCAATGTCAGCAATCATTTAGGTATAATGTATACCCTGCAATCTTAACACAACAATAGTAATACTCTCAGACAGCACTTCCCAATATGGTGGCCAAGCAGAGTTGATAGGGTGTCTTCCACAGACCTAGATTGCTACATTGTGCAGCTACACTCCATGGAAGTAGATAATCATTGCAGATGATGAAGCCGGTTTCTTCGATTCAGCACATTCTCCTTGTGCACCTGCAACTCGCATACCCATGTGGGATCAATGCACGAGTCCCCGATGGTATGTGAGTTGTAGGTGCACAAGGGGAGTGTGCATCACAATAAAACAATGAAAAGCAGCCATAAGATGAGAACTAAGCTAAAAATTACGATATAACTCCTCCGACCAAAATCAGTACTGAGAAATCGAATAAAAACCTTCACCTGAACTCAATAGCAGGTGGGGGAATTGTGTGGGCATATCAAGTGATTCGTCTATCCATCACCAGACGAGACACCGACTAAAAGCACAAGATTTCAATTCTTGACATAAAAATAATACTAACAATAATTATAGTTTTTGCTCATTATTGCATTGCATTGCATAAGATGATTGAGAAGTGATAACCATGTCAGATAATTAACTCCAAAAGGCCTTATTCTACAAGAAAAATTAATCAATTCGGAAGCTAATATCACCACAATCAATCCCCAAAACCATTCATAATCAAAACAACATACTAGTTAATATGAACGCATACTTTTAGTACTTCTTAACGACCTTTCACTTGAACTCAAAAGTAGGCGCAACGGGCGAATCAAAGCTCTCGAGAATCTCTGGCTGCACGCCGCTCCCAGCACCACTACTCTGCTTCTTTTTCTTCTCCTCCTCACCCCCAAACCACCCCCCAAACCACGAACTCGACTCCGCTGCAGGCGCCTGTTGCGGCAATCCCGGCAATCCAGCTGCACCTTGAGGCAACTCCTCCACAAACACCGGAGCCTCCTGAGGAGCAGCCATCATCTTATTCAACATAATCCCCGCTCCTTCAATCAACGCCAGCAAAACGCCTCCAAAAGCAGCAGATCTGGACGCCGCCTTGAAACCCTGACGCATCGAGAGGAGTCCACCGGTACCAGCTCCGGCTATGATCGAGTTCCACGGATCCTCTTTCTGTCGCACATACACCAGGGAGCAGTCGAAGGCAGAGAAGAGACCTCCCCAAACAGCGAAGCTACCGCCGACACGTGGCGCATTCATACGAACGGCTTGGGTTCCGCCGGAGAAACGCATGCCGATCGGAGACTGGTAGGCGCCTTTAAGGAAGTGGAAGGCGGATCCGCCGACGGCGCCCATGCTGAAGGCGCCGCCGATGTCGTCGAGGATCCGATCGGGGCAGGGCTCGCGGGAAGTTTCTGGTGTTCCCATGGCGGCGATCTGTTAGGGATTTTGACTAATTCGGTGGTTGATTTGTGAGCTGAGTTTTGTATTGTTTTTAGAGAGAGAAAGGGGAAATATTGGAGAAAAGGGTTCAAGGAGGGTTTTTGGCTTAGGCTCGAAGTAGAAGAGAAGACTACTTGGGAAAGGGGTCAAGTAAAGGAACGAATAGGGCATGGATTATATCAAACCGGACATAATTGCCCTATTGTAAGTAGAGTCGAATATTTTATTACTCGAACTCAATTCGAATTATATTAATTTTAAATTTGATTTGGGCATGTTTATATAATATTACTATTTCAAGATCGAATTGTAAAATCTGATTTTTCAAACATTGTTTCATATAACATACAAATACTAACCCGTAACAATGTTACGATATAATTTTACTTAATAATAAATAAAATTAATTAATTAATCGAAAAAATAAAATTTACAAATAACGTCAATCATTATCCAACATCTAAGGCTAGTATAGTTTTATATTAATTATAAATAGTGTAAAATACGATTTATCATGTCGGATTTAATTTATAAGTGATAGGATTCAAGTTGAACCCGTTCAGGACTCGGTAGGTAGAGATAACATATACTCCATCCGTTAAATAACAATTGATACATGCTGTTTTTTTTAAAGTAAATAGTATCCTCAAACTCGAACCAAATATAAAAAAAGTATTATAACACACTTTATATAGTTGGGTAAGTAGTATGTTGGTTCCCTACAAAACACATAAGAATTACCCTCTTTGTCCCGAATTCAACATCTGCATTGGATTTTGAAACATCCCAATCAACTTCACATAACTTAAATGAAAATTCTATTTCCTTCTTTATTTATCACCTATCGTACATTTTCACGATCTCCGGTAGTTTATTTAATCTATTTCATACTTTATTACTCCTTCCGTCCCAACTTCATCTTCCCGTATTTCATTTTGGTTATTTTGTCCGTCACAACTTCATCTTCACATCCCTTAAATGAAAATTTTCACTTCTATTTTATTTACTTTTTCCCTACTTTATCACTACATCTCCTACCTTTTGAACAGAAAACTTTAATTCAATTTCAAACAATTAAGTACACATCGATCCGGAGATCCATGTAAATCAAAATAACCACAAAAATCTTATCACCCTCTCTCCTACTTTATTCAGTTTTTCTTTAAACTTGTCCCCGGGCCACGGGAAGTTCAACTTGGAACAGTGGGAGTATTATTTATTATATCTTATTCATTATCTTACAATTTGTGTTTGGCCACATAAAACAAATATGTTATGGACGGAGTATTATTTTGCAGATATAATTTTATATGTTATGGTAATTTTGTTGACACCCACCCTGCAGTCCTGCATCCTCTCACTGAAAAACGTATGTTTTATTAACTTATCTATAAAATGTTGGTCGGGTCTTGTTTTACGAAGGTATGTAACTGGTTTGAGTATATATCTCTAACCCGAGCCTGGACTTTTATTATTTCATGAATTTAAATTCGGGTTGTATAGAACCCGACCCGTTTGACAGTAAAATGACGGAATTCCACGTGTAATATGATATAGATAGACATGACCTGAACATTTTTTCGAATCTTGTTAATTGTCCTAACTTAGTAAACTTGTTTTGAAAAAGTCTACGTGTTGGAATCTATTATATGAATTGTATATCCTTTTTATACATATTATGTGATATTTAATATCTATTGCACATATTTTTTTTTCTAACTAAAGTTTAATTATACTAAGAAGTATAAAGCAATACCCATTAAATCAAACTCCTGACATAGAATACAAATAAAAATAACTTTAAATATTATAGAGTTGTATGGGTTGTATCCTTGTAAATTTTAATTATCTCGGGCCAACTCCATTAGACTGACATGTTTTAATTAGCTCTAGCGGAGTTTCACTTGGTGTGAGAGTTGACACCAATTCTAAGATTTAGAACCAATGTAAGTCTTATTTTTCGTTTATTTTAAATGAAATGAAAGATAATAAGAAATGAAAAGATGAAGTTTAAAAGAAAGAAAAAAAAAAGCTGAATAGAGTGTGAACGTTGGAGTATAATGGTTGTTGAGATTGTAAGTTGAATGAAATGTTGATGTGGAAGAGATAGTTTGATTTTAGTGGGTGTCATTAATGATGGTCCTAATACATAGTTAATATATAATCTACTCTATCAACATCAATTTAATTTAATTTTGTTGAAGATGTATACTAAAACTTATTCTTATAATAACTATGACTTAAATATGGATGTTATTTTGTATTTTGAATACTACACTTATGCTTGTGCCATGTAAATTAATTTATACAGTTTTCTTTTGGAGTATGAGGAGTACATTTATTAAAAATTGTATAAGTTACTACTTAACGGGTTTTGTATGACCGTACGGGTGCATGACCCGATATAAAGTTTAAGTTTATCTTATATCAACTCGTCGAGACCTTAACAGGTTGGTTGGATCCTAACGTTGAAAAATATATCTGTCATCATTAGTCATACCATATTTATTTTTATATATATTAGTATCAAATCTTTACTTTTTTAGGTCGTAGATGTTTCATTATCAAATACATTTAGTAGACTTGGATCAGTCAAACTTTATAAATTTGTTTGGTCAGTGTTTGGGTCGGCATTCCTAATTGTATGTTTGATTAATCAGGTAGAAATTGATCGGACAACACAAATCATGCTTATCTAAACTGACGGTGTCTCGATTTATAGTACAGTTTTTCCTTTATTTCTCGGCACGTTTTTTTAAAATTTTTTTTCAATATTTAGTCAAATTATCATCAAATAATCCCTCAATCATTAATTCGAATTAAATGATATTGGACCACAAACACTTATCTACCTCAACATCTCATCAGACATATGAGACAGAGACACACAACAATGTCTCAAAATTCAGAGAGATCGTGCATGGATTTGCAACTTTAAATTTTCTATTTTCAAAATTTAAAATATATTTCATAATAATATTGAAATTGTGAAATATGTTATTATTGTTCTATTGATTTTTATGCAATATTTATGTATGCAAGATTGGGTCATAAATAATTTTTCAAAATTACCATAAGTTGAGCTCTTTTTTAAAATGTACTGTACATTATATTTTTGAAATATGACTATTGACTACAAAAATAATGGGTAAGTAAGTCTAGATTTATCGTCCAATTTAATAATGTTTTCCTTTTTAAGTTAATTTTATCAATGAATAACCATGAAATTCAAATATGCATTCCACATCAAATTTTGCCTATGTGGCTGATCAGTAAGGTCAGTGTAAAGGGTGACGTTCACATATGTTCGAGGCGGGGGTTGCTGAGTTTGCTTATAGCATATGATCTGGTTGAAATCTTTCACTTTTTCAGCAGAAGCCTATTTGATTTAGCTTAAATTAAAAGTGTGATTATACTTTGTTTAATTCGACGGAGGTCTTATATCCTTGATTTAAACCCCATGTTGATAAATTGCTTTGGGGTTAACTGATCTGAACTGAATTGGATGAAAGAATTAAACTAAACTGAACTGAAGTAATGTATAAATTATAACTAAGCTGAGATGAGCTAAATTGAACTGAACTGAAGACAGAAGAGAAGAAAGCCCAATTTTGCATAGGTTGTGTTTTGAATTTGGTAATACGGATATTGTGGACTTCAGTTGACTGTTGTACTAACTTGTTTTTGGAGTAATGAAATATATTTGTGGTTCCAAAAAAAATAAATTTCTTTGTTACATTTATATTTATTTTAATGAATTAATAATTTATTTAATTCAAATATTTTTCGGAGGTACATAGATAAATTTATATGAGACTCAACAAAAACTATATATATATACTATGCGATCAAAATACTAAAATTAAATAGTGAAGACAAAATATAAAGTTATACAATTAAATATTTATTTAAATTTATATCTTATTTTAATGAATAATTGTAGTTTATGGAGTCGTTTCATCGTAATAAATCAAAATATATCTTTAAATTTATAAAAAATTTATTTTATTATGTAAATAATTTATTTAGTTAATATTATCTATATAAGATTGGTGTCTAATGCTCAAAATATTTTTTGAAGTTTTACATATAAAGTTATATATAATTTAATAAAAATTATAACATACTAAAATTAAATAGTTACTTTTTCTTAATTTGTTTTTGTTTTGGAACTGAATAAAATTCAAAGGGCATTGCCATATAAAATTTTGCCTATGGTCTTTGTTGAGAATGGAGACTCTGTGTGTGTGTGTAGAGGTAGGTAGATAGTAAACGTATGTGGTCCAGAATAATATTGTACCGAATAAACTTTTCTTGAAATAGTTATATTACTACTAAGGAATATATTATCATCAAGTTATATGAAGTTATTTTCTTGATTCTTATTCTTGCATAGAGGATATAAATAATCAAGAATCTAGTCAGAAGGGGATATAGTGGAATTTTCGCCCCTTATATTTTCTAAATTAATTTGTTTTATATGATAATTTTAATAATTTTCAATTCCGCTCGAGAAGTACTCGTATATATTATTTGGTCCGCGAACATAAAATCTGGTTTCCCTCTGTAGACAACCTTATATCCAGGAAAGGAATAACTTTAGGAAGGCCTTTTGGACAATTTTCACCAAAAGATTGTCAATTCACCGAAAGGTACAACTGGGAAAGCATTAGCTTATTCAACAATTACAGAATAAAGTCTCAATCCATGGAACAATTTAATTATAGAGGTTAGAGAGTCATAAAGAACTGAATTCATCATCAACTATTTATTCTTCTCAGTTTTTATCTTTACCTCATCAAAGGAAGTTCCATTTCAAACAAGATAGTGGTTTTTCCTACAAAAAGTTGAAACAAAACCTGGGAACATGAATTGTTGCAGGGGAAAGAAGTCGAAAACTCCATCATTTCAAGAACAGCCACAACAAGAAATAAAATTCCCTGAGAACAAAGATGTAAAACATGAAGTTCTTATTCGAATTCCAGGCTGCAAGGTCCATCTTATGGACGAAGGAGAAGCTATCGAGCTAGCAGAAGGAGATTTCGAGCTTGCTCGAATATCAGATGAAAACGTATCCCTTGCAACTGCCATCAAAGTTGGTGAAGAGCTTCAGTGGCCTTTGACAAAAGATGAGCCTGTTGTGAAGCTAAGTCCCTTGCAGTATCTATTCTCTTTGCCAATGAAAGATGATAAGCCCTTGAGCTATGGGGTCACGTTTTCGGATAAGAGTGGAAAGAATTTGAGCTTGCTGGATTCATTTCTTAGAGAAAATTCGTTGTTCAGTAGTACTGCACAGAGTTTGTCTTCGTCAAGAAAGGGAGGTATAAACTGGAAAGAGTTTGCACCGGCTGTCGATGATTATAACAGTGTTTTGGCTAGAGCGATTGCTGGAGGAACTGGACAAGTTGTCAAGGGGATCTTTAAGTGCAGCAATGCGTATGTTAATCAGGTAAGACTTGAACATTATAAGTTTATTGTCAGGAGTTGAGCTTGGCAGTCCATAGATAGGGGTAGCTCTCGCGTTGATCATCTGGGATGTTTAAGTTGAATACTGGTGTTTTTAAATTTAAGTAGTTATTTTTTTTCAAGACATTAGCTTTATTAATTAGTGTACACAAAAAAATTGCTGTTTTAATTCTTGGCATCTATATGATCAAATAGGTGCAGAAGGGAGGGCAGAACATTCTGATTCGTGCATCCGAGGAGAAGAAATCGGCTCTAGCAAATGAAAGCAGTGGCTATAGCAACTATAGCAACGATGATTCTGCAAATAAAAAGAAGAAAGCTGGTGTGCTCAACAACAGCCTGAAACGGTATCTAGCAATCTGTTACTTGCAGTTTTCACTTGTATCGATTTAACAAGTTACTCTGGAATGGTGACAAATAATGAAATACATGTGACACAGTGTGAGAAAATTGTCGAAAATGACAGAGAAAATGAGTAAGGCAATGCTGGATGTTATCGGGGTAGCTAGTGGTTCGGTAATGGGACCTGTAGTTCGATCTGAAGCTGGAAAAAAGGTCCTGTCCATGGTTCCTGGTGAAGTCCTGGTGGCTTCACTTGATGCAGTTAGTAAGTGTTTCTTATCTTCCAATAAATATACATTTAACTCATTTAAGTAAAATTTTATAGGTGTAAACTTGTAATAATTGACTTGATCACTTGTGGAAATTAAATGACAGACAAAATACTAGATGCAGCAGAAGCTGCTGAAAAGCAGGCCATGACAGCCACTTCTGGTGCAGTTTCAAGGATGGTCACTAATAAGTAAGTTCCACATAGAAACATATACTTTCACTAGTCTCAGACAAAAACTGTAATAATCAAGTACAAATTGTTGACAAGAATTAATGGTTGATATATAGGTTCGGAGAGAGCGCTGGGGAGGCGACAGAAGATGCTCTAGCAACAGCAGGGCACGTTGCAGGGACGGCCTGGAACGTGTTCAAGATACGCAAGGCCATCAATCCTGCTACATCCATGTCTAAGGGATCTCTTCTCAAGAATGCAGCTAAATCATACAAGTCATAGTAGAATTAGAAGTATAAACTGTACTAACTGCGTGACAAGCTTGGATTGTTTTGATTATTCTGCAAGTGAGAATCTTAGAATCAAGATTGGATTCTTCTCAAGTTATTCTAATGCCTGGATGTAGACATTGTAAGAGTCGTAATTCTTTTATCTCTCTTTTAAAACGTTCTACCTTAAAAGGATAAAAAGTAGAAAATTGATGAGGTAATTTTTCCATCAAGTACAAACCAGAAGCCCAAATTCCATAACCGCCCAGTTCAGTACAATACTACAAGTACTAGCTTGTCCTAATCCTGACTTGATCTATAACGTCACATGAATATAATGACGTAAATAGATAATGAGGTGCAACTCAGTTGGTAATACTATCTGCATTGACAATGACTATGTGACGCGTTACTGGTCATCTAACAAAATATATGGCGGAATTTTGTTGTATTGTTACGGAGCCGTCATATCGAATTAAATTTTTTTATTTTTTTAATCTTTCTAAAACATATTTAATATATTAAAAACTGAAATTAATAAAATACATTTTTGAATCCCTTTCTCTCTTCCAAGTTTCGCCACCATTATTAGTAATAACCTCAATCAATCGATCTCTATAATTCTTGAATCCCTTTCTCTCTTCCAAGTTCCGCCACCATTCCAAAACATACCGCGAAATTCATCATAAAATCGATCAATGGAGTTTGGTTCAACATCGAGCAACAAGAACAGCATATACAAGCTTTCAAGAAGCATAAAACGAAGAGACAACACTTTGTACAACGCCCTCCGATCCATCTACCAGGACTCTATCTTCGTCGGAGAGATCTCTCTGCTCTGGCCTGAACTTCCTCTGCTTGCCAATCTCCGATGTGGCTTGTGGTACTTCAGAAACTTCCACTCCAATTGTTACTTCAAATCCACTGATGGTCACACTAATAACTTGTCTTTCAATACTTCTCGTCTCAACCTCCATGTCGCGCTCCTTTCTGTTCAGGTACTCATAAAAGCTCAAACTTATAGACAATTGTTATATATCGTAAATTTCGACATCTTTAGAGTCTAGTCTAGGAGAAATTATCGGTGAAGGATTTGATACCATGATAGAATTGGAATGTTCCGTATTGTTCCTGCTTGTTCTTGATTTTTAGTGATATAATCAAGTTTAATTGATTGGTTAATCTTATGGAGCAGAGAGGAGGGTGTATGATTGTGGATTCGACAAGGAAAGGGAAGAGGTTTCCTGATAGTATGTCCAAGACTATTCCTATTTGGACCTGCATCTTGAATCGGGCCATAAGAAATTACAGGCAGAGAATGCTTCTCGTGAGTGTCCCAATTGTTCTCTTTCAATGCTTTGATCATCAATTCAGTGTGCTTAATTCGTATACGGTGTTGTGATACGTTATTAGGAAGAATTAGTAGTGTTTTGAATGGAGTTGTTATATGGTGCATTTGTTGATTTGGAAGCCTTGAACAGGAATCAGCTATCTCAGAAGAGTCTGGCAGTATTGGAGAAGACTTGTCTAGTTGGGATTGTTCTCTACATCTTCCGCTCTGGGTTTCAGAAACCGAGAGGATGATGATAGAAAAGCATTTGGATGATTGGACTAATGACTTGGAGGCGAGTGGAGCTGATATTGCATCAATTGCATTATCCTTGAAGAAACCTCTAAGACCACTATGGATATCACAAAGGACTGTAATATGGTTGAATGAAGTGCCAGATTACGATTCGTGGGATTTTACGCCTATCATACTAGTGTCTGCGTCAGCGACAAGTGGTAATGTGCAACATCGGAATACATCTGAGTTTAGTTGGAATTATATTCCTGGAGCTGGAGATGACGAGGAAAGCTGGTCTAGAGGCTTATCGCCTGGGCTTTTCTGGGAACATGCTTATGAAATCATAAGTGCAGGTCCTGATGTATGTAATCAAATGATTGCAAATATTGTGGAGAAAGATAGAGTTGGTCGTGCACGAAGGGGTGAACATGCTCCTCAAGTGTCTGTCAAGTCTTCAAAATGTGTTGGGAGTGAAAGTAAGATTCCTATAGAACGGCTGATAGATGCGGACAATAGAGCTACAATTGGTCGTGAAGAGTGCAATAATGATCATGGAATATCGTTTTTGGGCTCAACCAAGATTGCAGTTGGTAAAAGTCAACATGGTAAACTCATTTCGCTGTCATCTGTGTGTTAAAAAGTCACTGAGACGTTGAAACTCCGGTCTATGTGTGTTGATAACATAGAAAGCCTTGGTTCCAAGTCCAACTTGACTCAAATTATTGTTTATAATTTTGATGATATCTGTTTCACTGTTTTCCCCATTGAACGAAACCAACACTATGAAATCTTCTCTTGCAGCTTTAGACGACCTTGGTGCCTACTCGGTATTAAACTGTGATGCAGAGTCATTTTCTGGCACATTGACGAATCCTGAAGGATATTTACATTTGCCAATTCTGGTAAACATGATGCTCATCATCACTTTGTTTTAGTGACATTGACTTGTCTTTTTTTAATTATTTTCTGCTCATCAACTTACAAACAGGATTCCAAGTTCGATCGTTATTCCTTGTTAAAGAATCTCCCTGCAGCTTTAGATTTTGCCAAGACACAATTGAGGATGGGGAAACCTATTCTTGTTTGCTGCAGCAGTGGTAAGCTCTCTTCTCATGCTGTTCTTAATCTCGGATTTGATCGCTGTGGGAACTAGTTGTTGTGCATACTTTTAAATTGGCTGTTGCCTCATTGCTGTCTTCATCCAATGATTTGACTTCTGGTATTTTTGCAGGAGAAGATATAAGCATATGCATTTGCTTGGCAATCTTGAGTTCATTTTATGATGAATCAGGTACTATTCGATTCAGTGCGAGTGTGCAGCGCGTTTCCAAATTATTCCTTAATTACCATTTTCTAATTCAAATGCTTTGACAGGAGAATTTGTTGAAGAGAAACCTAACAGAGAAATGGCGATAACAAAGGTAGAATTGCGGAGAAGATTAGTGTTTATTTGTAAATTTGTAGTGAATGCTCGGCCATCTAGAGGAAATGTGAGACAAGTATTTAATTACCTGAATGAAGGATCAAAGAACTTGTGTATGCTCATTCAAGATTAAACCAGTTCTGCAAGATCAATAGGCAATCGCCAGTTCTAATATAAAACACTGAATTTGCGAGGCACCAAAAGTGTTTTATCCTGTTGATCTTGATACTCTAGGCTTCAAACTTAGCATTTGAGTCGAATAATTAACAAGGAAGCCTTTGAAAGGCTCTCTAGAGCCTTGCAATTTATTTCTAACAGAAACCGTACAAATCTTGTTACTAAAGCACTAACCTGTACACGCTATAGACAAAATTCTGAATGATACAAATCCTTCTATGTGACCATATTTGTAAAACAAAGAAGACTAACAAACAATTTGCAGAATGAACTTGTGGTATAATTATACGAATGAACACAAAGCCCGAAATTTGAAACTCAGCTCCCTTCACATTAGATCTCTACAATGGGGAATCATTCATGCTGATGCAGCTTTTAACTCATAGCAGGTCTGTGCTGTTGCAACGGAACCATCAGGTATTTTTCAAACAATTTAATCTCAGTTCTTCTTCGGCAAGTCATAGGTTCTTTTGAGATAATTTGATGCCATCTTGTCATTCCGACAACACAAAACCCGTAAAATTGTGTTTGGATCAGTTGGACTCCAGTAACCTGTTATTGGTGGCAATGGGTGCTTTGATCTTGCATGAGCTCCATGAGTGTCTGGACTGGCATGTTTAAACTGCTCAATAAGATTCTCAGTATCAGATTCGAGGAGGGGAACAATACCTTTTATCGTACTTGCGTTCTTATCAATCAAATCTTCTGGCAAACCATCTCCATTTGACCAGAATAAATCTGTCAGAGACTTAAAATCATCCTTTATCGTAGCAGCATCTTGCAAAGTAAAGGCCCGAGAAGGTAACCCACCAAGCAAAACCAACAAAAACCCTTCAAAAGAAGCTCTCATTACGTTGGTTATTACACGAGTTCGGACCCTGTCGTGAACTGTCACGGAGATTAATTCTAAATTTTGCTCCAGCTCCTGGAGGAAAGGTTCAATCCTTGCTGAAGCAACATCACCCAGGTACAGGTAGTCCCAAAGGACATGGCTAAGATCGTGAAATACTACTCTATAAGCTGTTGCTTCAGAGAGTTCATGGATTCCTTCCAGGCACAAAGCAATTGAGGTCCCGAATTTGCCCTCTACAACATTTTCATCGTGTACAAATCCAGAATCCCTCAAATTGGACATCGTTCGTTTCTCTATAACCTCCAATTCTTTTCGGATAGCATACAAGGTATTAATGCGAAAGCATAGTTTTGGTATGCTATACAAGTCTTCTCCTCCATTTCTATTGTGCATCATAGATTTCCTACCTGCACCCGCAAGTGACCTGTCTTTCCTCTTAAATGCTCCGAATTTTGATCCTGTAGTGCACCGGGTCAGCGGAGGCAGTGCGGGGATTAATGAGGCTCGGGATCCTGATTGTAGAGGTACTGATTAATAATGAAGCTAAAAAAATTCACTGGACAACACAAATTATATTTAACACAAAAGTTTACCACAGTCGGATTTCGCCTTGGTGATGTAATTCTGAAGATATTTATCTAAACCTCCCAGTAACTCGGGGAGTAAAGCAGGATGCATTGGTATTGGCAACAAAAGAAATGCTTCCAGAGTTTCATCCATGATACGTAGAACCTCCACAGCTGAAGGTGCAACTCGCCCTTTATTTACTTCAGGATTCCAGACCTATAAGTGAACTGCTAAATTAAACAGCAAAATTTGATGGACCAAGTTTTGCAGAAAGAAGAACATGACTATACTTAAACAGTTAAACTAGAGATGTGGCATCAGAAACTACAATGCACTTTCTCCAATTAATAAACAGCTACTTGCCCACGTTTTCCCTAGCTCCCCAACCCAATCCCCAATTTGCAATATGAAGAAACCTAACATCTTGAATAAACATATGGCATCAGGTATAACAGTGCACTCTATAATCGCTAATCTAGAGAATACTACTAATTTGATATTATTAGACTTGTAAAGTCTTCCTCGATCAGGGAGTCACACTCAGTATTCTTTTACATTAGCCAGCAATTATTTTACATTTTAAAATTTGAGAATATGCATGCAACCTAATATCAAAGATGCATAGCACGACTGTGCTCTCCATAATAACCCATATTCATGTATACTGCAAAATTGATTGGATGTGTCAGGATTTCCAATTTATTTGTGTAGAAATTCTTAAAAGACATAATGTGGTAGGCATTTAGACGTGCTTATACATGCGTGTAGCTTAATTCACGTGCACACACATGCCTAATGTACATGACAGAAGATTATGTGCAGAACAAAAACTGCTTCTTGTGAACTCCAAGTTATCCAAAATTTCAAACAAGGATACAGTGTAAACATCAGCTATACATCCGAAGTCACAAAATATAAGAGGAAAAAAAAATTACAGTGCGTACCTCTTGTCGCAAACTTCTGTCAACCCATTCCCCAAAATGATCAACTCTTGTCTGTATCCACGACTTCACCAAGTTGGCAATAACAGCTTCAGCTTCGTAAGGAGCCAGCTCCTGAATGATTGCCTTCCCACCATCTTCGCTGTCCACAGAATCAGCAACTGCCATTTCTACAAGATCTTTTTCAAGCTTTTCAGCTGCTAGCAATACTTGTATAGATTCAGGAGTTAATTCGGTTATGCCAGAAACAAATTGCTTAAGCTCATTCGCATAACATGCATGGAGTGTAGCGACAGCTACCCCAGTGGCAAGTGGATGCCATGTTTTCAGTACAGGGCTATAAATTTCCTTCTCATTGAACGCAAGGTCATGAATATTTTGGGCAAGGATGGAAAGGAGAGGAAGTGGACTTCGCTGATGTTTAGAAGATTTCCTGATTGAGATTATCTTCTCTTTTTCCTGTCTTCAAATAGAGCAAACAGACGTCTGAGTCATACTTACATAGATAAGGTTTAAAAGTTACATGTGTGCATACTCGATAAATGACACAACAAAAATAACACCCCAGCAAATGGTTGAGGGAAAACTAAGAAAAATGCCTGAACACAACACTTTAAAAATTACTACATGATGAAGGACATAGTCATGGGCCGGGATTGGGTGGGGGGTTCACTACGTTTCCACCCAATGATTTATTTATGAGTCACTTATCTGCATGGAGAACTAAGAAGTAAAGCATGAGCAAGAATTTAACAGCACAATATAATTCCGATTGTGCCGTTTCAAATTTGCAAGAATTAGTTTGAGCTGTTTAAAAAAAAAAATCATAATAACAGAGGACATTTCCAGATTTTTTAGCATCAGAAAATTCGTTTGAATTAATACCCAAAGCATGCAGGGCAGCAGGGGCGAGCAATTGGTGAGAGATCAAAGTTGGAACTGGATAATGGCATCACATACATTTTACGAAAAAGCTCTTTCTAAACACTTGCCTGGGAAAAAGCACTGCGCAGTGATGACCTGATATAAGTATCTACCCTGGAGTGTGCCACGTGTACATCTTTAACCTTTCTTTGGTTCTCGTGGGAACCATCTTCCACCAATATTTTGGCTGCTGATACACCAATGGACAAAACACTCTGCATCACATCAATATTACCCCTGTAGAAAGTATCATGGTACCGAAGAAGCAGTTTTTCCAACCAGTCTAACATCATGTCTAAAGTTGAACTCAAGATCTTTGCATATGTTGGATCACATATTGTTTTTGCATCCTTTTCTACTACCACCATCATACGATCAGCAGCAAAAAGAAGCTCATCTTCAATTTGACTAGTCGTAATATATCGACGCAACAATACCCACGTAAAACAAAGATTGTGAATCGTTTGGTTTATCCCAAGGATAGCCCAAGTCTTCTCGATAAGTTCCAGCACCTCATCAACTTCTTCTATCAAATATGTTTCATCATTTACATCGAAACAAGCTTCTAAAAGTATCTGATACAAATGCAGATTAAGCGGCACTCCATCTGCCCAATGGCATACATCTGACACAGAACCGTCAAATGATCTGTAAGCAAGCGAAGCCACAAGGTCACGCAGGCTTTTCATTACTTCACTATGGTTCCCTGTCTCAATCGGCTTCTCTTTCGCTGCATGCAGAATCTCCCGGAGCTTCTCAGGCTCCGTCCGTGATTTATCTAGTGGCATGTGTGGGTGCACAAGAAGACCAGCTTCCAAAACTTTCATAATCCTCTTCTGCCATGTGAAATACTCTTGGTGACCAGTAAAGTCCAATGGCCTGAAGTGTTGCAATAACTCTATAGGCAAAACCATTGACTCAATACGCCTTCCTAGCTGTTACGATTTACGAAAATAAAAATACAAATACAACATAAACACCTAGTTTAGTTACTCGATTACTCACAATAACAGGATGCGGAATTATGCATTCATGAATTATCAAACATATTCATCACATCAAAGACCAAAACAAGAAAAGTAGGCATATGAATCAATCAAGTAACAAACAATTAGCATTTATCATTTCCAGATGATTGATTCTAACCTGACCGGCAGCAACTCGGAGCAAACCACGGCGGATCCTGGAATCGGTCTGCTCGGAAACCTTCATCTGGACTCTGATGAGCTCACCAATACTCGCGAATCGCCTCGACTCCGAATCACTAATTTTCCCCTTCTTCTTCGACATACCTAGCGCCTTCTTCACCTTGCTCGAACCGTTCAAGGACAGAGACCTCTGCATCGACATGGAAGGCGATCTACAGCGCTCCCTAGACCTGGAATTGGAGACGTAAGTGAGAGGGCGACCGGAGCCGGAGCTCCGGCAGGCTCCGACGAGGATTTCATAGGCGGTTTCACGGAGCTCGGAGGGAGATAGGTCGAATTGGAGCTCACCGAAAGGGTTGTTGTTCATGATGAATTTAGCATGGAAATGATGGGATTGAGTGTGTGTTGAATTGAGAGAGAGGAAGGGGAAATCTGGTTAGAGAGAAGAAAGTGGGTTGTGTGATTGTGTTGTTGTTGCTTGGCTTTTAAGGTATGAATCGATTCGAATTTTCTTCTTCTCCATGTCATAATCATGAATATCTATCTATTAAAATAGTTTCTACTATCCATTGTTTTCTATTCTGTGTGTTATGAACAAGAGCCATCACTCACATCCCCACAATTATTTCAGATTAACCAGATGACAACAACTAATATACAATTTCATTTAAATTAAATGATTTCATTAATCCCAATCCTAACATTATGTGAGGGTGTTCAAAATGTAGCGGTTTTATTTATATATTCAGATTTCAAATTTCAATTCTTCTCTCCCGACATTTATTTATTCCTACACGACTTGGTTAGTTTAAGCATAATGTTTTCGACTCTTAATATACATGATTGATATTTGTAACACCAAACGTTTATAATCAAATCATCTTTGGAAATTTATGATCATAGTACACATCAAATTGCAGCCTCATTATCCACGTGAACTCTACTTTTGGTGATTTTAAACTAAGAGCTTCTTCACGCGTATGTGTAGTAGGAGAATTAATTGAGAATGAGTTTTAAATGTTTTGGACATAAAGTATTGTGATATGAATTATTGGGTTTTTGAACAATCTGCTGTACAAGGTTGGAAAAGTAAACTAATGCTTGCTGTGCTGTGCTGGGTGTTCACACATGGATACATTACACAGTGTCAAATGATTTTCGTAAATTAAGTAGGCTTTCGATTTTAAAGTGTTTTAAAAGAGTCAATTTTTTTTGGCATTTGCACTTTGTATTACAATGTGGGGCAGTTCGAATTATGACTCTTATCTGTCACCAATAATTTGAGTTTAGAATTATTATGATAGAGTCTTAATGACCGTTTGTTATAGAATTTTAAATTGATAAAATTTAATTCGAATTATATCCAATTAGATTCTTAATTTTTTTTATAATAACGGGACTAACTACCTACACAAGTTGCCTGTTACCTGCACCTTGTCATCTAATTAACCTGTATTCTATCCACAAGACTTTTTCAATCTTTGTTAGGCTCAAATTTTATAGGTGGAAATTTGAGTTTGATGGTGACTATCACACAGTTATCATGCATAAATCAAGGTCTGCAATTACTTAATTTCAGTGGTACTATTTCACAATTAAGTTTGAAAAGAAGTTTATATTCAACATCAAATAGTATTTGTTTTTTGTTACTGTATTATTATATGAAATAAATTTAACAATTGTTTGTCTATACATTTGAACTGAATATTTACAATTTTCACGTACAAAAATTCAACTCAAATGTGACCGCTCAGTCTTCTCCAACCTTTTAATATAGTCTCAAGTAAGAGTGTTTAGCAAATAAAACATTTGTGAAATTTTCAGTCAACGTTCTGTTCGTGTTCGATATTGATCTGTTCTAACACGTTTATTAACAAACGAGCACGAACACAAACTTTATTGTTCGGTAGTTCGCGAACTGTTCTTGAACAATATAAATATATATTTTTTATTAATTTACCTTGAAATATGGTTTTTGAGGGATCTTTCATCCTATTTATGTAATATTTTTACTTTAGTTTTAGGGTTCTAATAACAATAAATTGTTCGCGAACACGACCTTAACAAACAGACGAACTGAACAGTTCGCGAACAAAAGGTTAACAAACACTAACGAACAAACGAAAACCTTAACGAATTGAACATGAACAAGTGAAAGGGTTGTTTGACGAACACGAACACTAAAATTCTTAACGAACAAACGTTCAATTAGCTCTCATGTTCAATTCGTTCTGTTCGATAAACACTCTTAGTCTCAAGAATGCACCATCAAGGGAAAAGTTAAAATTTGTGAATAACTAGTAATAACCTGTGGCGATGCCACACTATAGTTTAATTTTAATAATAAATATAAGGGGGATAAATAGAAAGGGGTTGATGAAATAATTTAATCGAGGAAATAAGGTAGTGAAATTTATGTGAACAACGTTTGTTGTGGTGTAGGTCGGTAGTACTTCTTCATCCAATATTATTATATCAATAAGTGTTTGTTTAACCTAACTATAGAAAATGTAAGAGTATGGTCCTACCGTACCCGACGGGTCAATTATTAACATGTATATGTTTTCTTCAAAATAATTTTATTCCTTACGAATCGAATCAAAATAAAATACAAAAGTATACAATATAATCAATAGGCTTGTTCATAATAACCCTGATGTGGTATGTGGTCAACCCACCACATGCACAAAATAAATATTATACAAACATAATTTCATATATTACGGTTATTTTACCACTCTTATTTCCCGATATATAACACCAACAAGTATGCGTCACCCCACCAAATACAAAAAAAAAAAAATATTTTACAAATGTAATTTTACATGCTACTGATAATGTTCTCCACAACCTCCTTCATCGAGTTCGTTATGAATGAACAAAGCAGAGAGAAGATAGAAGAGAGTTTTCCGGCCCATAGAGTATTTGCCAGACACCCCATGGCTCGTCATGAAGTTCAAGAAAGTAAAAAGAAGAATGAATACAATTTACTCTCCTAGAGAATATAAGTTGATACCCCCCCCCCTCCCCCGGGTGAACGCGCCTCTTTATGATGAAGAAGAAAGTAAGGAGAAGTTCGAATAGAGTGTCCCCGCCGACAAAGTATAAGCCCCCTCCCCCACCCCCTACCCCCCAATCAGCCCGTCATGGAGATCAAGAAAGTACATAGAAGATTGAAGACAAATTTCTTCTTAGGTGTATCAATTGACCCCCTCCCCTCCCGGTGTACAAGCTCGTTATGGAGATTTTAAAAATTCGAGAGATGATCAAAGAGAGTTTTCCCTCCTACAAAGTATATTTTAGACCCCCACTTCTCGACCCGTGATGGAGATAAAGAAAGTACGTAAAGAATCGAAGATAATTTTCCCACCTAGAGAAAATTAATTGACTCCTCCACCCTCCGCATCAGGCTCGTTAAGAAGATCAAGAAAGTGGAGAGAAGATCGAAGAGAGTTTCCACACCTAAAGAGTATCATATCCTCCAGACCCATTATGGATCAAGAAAGTATAGAGAAGATCGGAGATAATTTTCCCACTCAGAGAGTATCTGCAAACTCTCCTTAACCTAATCATTTGGTATAATTTTGACTCTATATTTTTGTGCATCAACTCCAACATATTAAGAAGCACAAATAAAGGGTATTCTTCTCGTATTAAAGTCAAATATATCCATAATATTATTTCAACAACTTCAACCTCATATGATTGAGCCTATTGTAAAAAATAAAAACATCAAATGTATCTTGACCAATATATAAAAAGAAAAAATCAAGAAGAATATTCGTAGAGTTGCATTTGAATACACCATTATAGGAGATAATAGCCGACTTTATGAAAATAGATGAGTTATAAAGTCAATTTTTCTTCATGAATTCGTTTATGTTAATATTTTTCGGAGTTTTGTACATGGGATCTGATAAAAACAATAAAATGCAATCACTATACAAAAAAAAAATACATTGAAAGATATACTGGCTGGAGATGCAACTAATTCCATAAAATTCTTATGGCTATGACATAATATCGTTTACGCTTAATAAAAATAAAAATGATAAAATCAATTCATATAAACAATTATTCTAGTGGTATGTGGGCAATAAAATTTATGTCGTTAAACATGAGTTTACGGGACTTAAATCCGACTGGAGTTTTAACACTTTTTTATATTGTAGTTTGCATGGTTTTCCTTTGTTTTTAATCTTATAATTTGGATGAACATACTTATCTCAATGCATAATCCATTTTTATTGGTGGATATAGGTCACTTTCAAAATAGTAACAACGTAATTATGATGAAAAACTTCTGATTTGTTACTTTATTATGGAAGGGATCTAAAGGTTTTTGTTCCGAATTCAACTTTTCGAATAGTTCTAATTTCATTACTCATCTATTTAATGGAAATTTTTTCGCTAATTTCACTATCTCACATACTTTATTCACTATGTACTATGTTACTTTATGCAATTTATTTTATACTTTATTACCATATCTCTATTTCATTCACTATTTACTTAAAACTTGTGTTCGAATATGTGGGTAATTAAAATTGAGACAAAAGTAGTATTACATTTTGATGCCAACACGAATATCAAACTCAGCTGTCCCTTATTCGAAAAGAATTTATTTTCTCTTACTTTATTTACTATTTCATATATTTTTTTAAATATAATATTACTATTACAATAATTGAACAAGGACGATCATATCATTTGATACATTTCTAGATTCTAATAATACTTCTTTATACAAAGAGTATAATCACTCATTTTAGGGAATCAAAAGGTTTACTATTAGGTACTGGCCTACGGGTGTCTACGTCAATCACAATGTTCCATACTTTATTAACTCCATTTTCTATTTTTCTACTTTATTCATTATGTCTCATATTTTATTAAATTTACTTTAAAATTTATATCTCTAATATGGTTCATAATTATGAGGGCTTGGAGTCAAATATGCAATGCAAATTTATTAAAGTTCATTCGCAGATTAACTTCTTATATCAAAACAATACAAAAGAGAACATTGATCTCTTATATCACTTGATCTTAAATTTTTAAAAAAATAAAAAGATATTTAGTAATTTGAAATATTGGAATATTAAGATGATCTTTTCTTCTAGAAAAAATAAGTGTTATAAAAGGCAATTGAAAAATTCAAAGGTATCGAGCCTAGCTAGCATCATGAGTCAAATGATAATCCAATTTATTACAAAGTCAAAAAAAATAATTAAAACTAAAAGCCTGAAAAAAGCTTGATAGGAGTCAAATTCCTTGAATATTGACACCTAATGAAGAGATGGTGTGTCATGCATGGTGATGTAATTGACAAAAATAATTCTCAAAAACACATTCCTTCATTATTGAAGTGTTTATAAATCCCAATTCTTGAGCAAACAAATTTGTACATGCACAATCAATGATTTAACAATCCTTCGAATCATGTATATGAGGAATTATCATTCAATTCCATCAAACAACAACACCTAAACTATTTCGAATACGACACCTAACTTTACTCCGGCTGGTAAACAATGAATTGAGGCATCAAAATTTATTTTAATACTATCCCATATAGGTTGTCTAGCACAAAGTACCCTGAACATCACATGAAAAGATCCGTTGTGAACCCTTGTGTCTGTGAATATAGACTTCGAAAATTGAGTAGACTCCAAAGGATCGAACCCAAAGTTTTGTTACCGTACATTTTCTCTTTGAAATTTGAATAAAGAAAAGCATAATTTAGTGACATTATTGGTACAGACAGTCTAACTTTTTGCTGCAACTAATAATAAAGTTTGTTGCAGTGGCTGCCGCTCATCTTGATCAGCTCAATTGTATCATTCATGTCAAACTTCCATCACCGACAATTCTCCACTGCTCCATCTCACATTAGCACTATTCACTCACTATCTTCTTCTACTCAGTAAGCTTCTTTTTTATCAATTCGCACACTTTCTTCAAATCACTCGTGCCTTAGTTCAAATCAAGAATTTTACATACTGCAATAAATCTTTTATTGTTACTCAAAGTTTTTCACTTACATGTCATTCTTTTCTTTCTGGGATTGATGCATTGAAGCCTAAAGGAGCTGTCTTTTTGTAAGTTTATTCATGGAATAATGCTGCACCAATAAATGTATGTAGAACTGTAGAG
The DNA here is from genome assembly GCA_036897095.1 of Plantago elongata. Taxonomy (NCBI): domain Eukaryota; kingdom Viridiplantae; phylum Streptophyta; class Magnoliopsida; order Lamiales; family Plantaginaceae; genus Plantago; species Plantago elongata. The sequence continues at coordinate 29,008 of JAYMSP010000044.1, forward strand.
TGTATTGGAAATTTTGATTACTCTGTGGTATTTATTGTGGGATCAATTATTTGTAATGAATTACTCGGTAAGAGTTCAAAAGCTACTCCAGCCTGAGAAGAGGAAATGGTTGTTGTTGGTGGGTTTTGTGGCTCTAACTCATTTGTTCTGTCAATCTTTGATGTTGCCTTATGGTACTGCACTCTTGTCAATGTTGCCTGAGGGTCAACATAGAGACACTATAGATGGTCTAGAGTCTCCCGTTTTGACTTTGATTGGTGAGGTTGGTTCGTCGAATTTGAATAGCAAGTTGGTTAAGGTGAGTGGAGCAAGAGGCACTACTAGTTATAATGTTGGTGGGAATGTTGATAGAATTATTGAGAAGGATAAGGAAGATAAATTGGATGTGTCTTTAGAAGTAGATGACTTGGACAATGATCTTCAGTTTCTCGAGGATGAAACGCTGGATAGTGTTGATGGTGACTTGAAGGATGAGTTGGTTATTAGAAATGGTGTAAGAGATGGAAAAACCATCAAGCCAACCAATGGTTCTGTTATTGTATCACAGGCTTCGGTTATTTCACGTGCTGAGCCTCTGTTGATTAAATCTGTTATAGAGAAAAGAACAGCATCTGAGGTGAACAGCTCCACTGGTTCTTTAACTAACACTCCAGTTAAGAAGGAGATGCGGTGTAACATGCCACCTAAAACAGTAATGCTCATAGGTGAAATGGAGAGGTTACTAGTTCGACACCGTGCCCGTTCACGTGCTATGGTATGTGTTTTGCTTCATAAAACATAAAACCAAGGTCTTTGTCTTGTGCTCTATAAGTCATCTGAACTTTTAATTGATCCGATTGCAGAAACCACGGTGGTCCTCTGAGCGTGACCAGGAAATTATGAATGCTAAATTACAGATTGAAAGTGCACCTGTTTTGAAGAACCAACGGGACCTTTATGCACCTCTATTTCGAAATGTATCCATGTTCAAAAGGTTGGTGTCTTATATACTTTGGCTTTGAAAGCTGGTATGTGTCCTTTCTTATGTTTCGTGCATCTATTCCTTTTCAACTTGCGAAGTCTGATCTAAGTTTATGGCTATTTCGATGTTAAATAAGTAAATTCAGGAAAAAGAAGAACTAACTTGTACTTTACTTTATTACCCTTAAGAGTGAGATAGTTTCAGTCTTATGTATAAATCCTCTAATTATTGTGGAATGGTCAGAGACTCAGATATCAGTATAACATGAAAATGGAGACATACATTTCTTGGGAAATATGGAGAAGTTGTGTGCCATTAAAGATTCCGAAACATAACTCCTGGAGTTTTCAAAATTACTAAATATGACGTATTGCATATTGATCACGACAAGCCATTACCAGTTGTCTGATATGGTGTGGTCCATTCTGCCTCCAGAATGCCTTACTTTACCTTAGTCGCCCAAAACTTATTATTTGTTTGCCTCACGAGAGGATTGAATCCTATACATTTAGTTATGAAATCTTTGATCACCTATTTTTGTAAAACTGGGAACTTCCCCTGATACAAGGCAGATTCGCTTTCCTTTGTTTTTTCAAATTTAATCCGTGTTCTACTTCACTAAGCAGTACCGTAGCTGATACTGATAGGGATCGTCGCAACTCCTTATTTTTGCCGACAAACAGTTTTTAATAACTTGGGACAATGCAGACCTCAAAAATCTCGCTCTCCTTGTTTTGTTTTCAACTGGCTTTGCTTTGGACTGGCAGGAGCTATGAACTCATGGAACGTGTTCTTAAGGTGTACGTATATAAAGAAGGTGAGAAGCCTATCTTTCATCAGCCAGTGCTTAAGGGATTATATGCATCTGAGGGATGGTTCATGAAATTGATGGAGGGGAACAGGCAATTTGTTGTAAAAGATCCTAGGAAAGCTCATCTATTTTACATGCCATTCAGTTCACGTATGCTAGAATTCTCACTATATGTACGTAACTCCCACAACCGGACAAACCTGCGCCAGTATTTGAAGGATTATTCTGAGAAAATTGCTGCAAAATATCGTTTTTGGAACAGAACTGGTGGGGCAGATCATTTTCTTGTTGCTTGCCATGACTGGGTAAAATGTTCACTTACCTGAAGATATTGTGTTTCCAGTCAATTATTGCAAATCAGTTATGACTTACTTTTTGCCACAAAAGATTACTCTAAATTCTGTTTTTGTACTTGGAAACTTATATTTCAGTCTCTCTTTCCTTTTAACCCCAATCGTTCAGCACTAATTTCAAGCAGTGATCTGTTCATTAAGCCACTCATTTTTTCTAGCTTCTGCAATTATGTGTGATTTCAGCACTTCACAATAGGCATTGCAAAGACTCACTTGAAAATTTGGCCTAACACAGTGCATTCAATTATTCTCAATTATGTCATTCGCACTCCTCATGATTTCCTCTCTAATGCCGCATGTTAATCCATTATGTACATTTACAGGCTCCGTATGAAACTAGACACCACATGGAACATTGCATGAAAGCCCTTTGTAATGCAGATGTAACCATGGGTTTCAAAATTGGAAGAGATGTCTCTCTTCCAGAAACATATGTCCGCTCTGCTCGGAACCCTCTTCGTGATCTTGGAGGAAAGCCACCATCACAAAGACACATTCTTTGCTTTTATGCGGGAAGCTTGCATGGGTATCTTCGCCCCATCTTGCTGAAGCATTGGAAAGATAAAGAGTCGGATATGAGAATCCTAGGTCGAATGCCTCTAGGTGTCGCAAGCAAAATGAACTACATTGACCACATGAAAAGCAGCAAATACTGTATCTGTCCAAAGGGCTATGAGGTCAATAGTCCGAGGATAGTTGAGGCCATCTTTTACGAATGTGTGCCGATTATTATATCTGACAATTTCGTTCCGCCTTTCTTTGAAGTGTTGAATTGGGACGCTTTTTCGGTTATTTTGGCAGAGAAAGATATACCCAACTTAAGAGACATTCTCGTTTCCATACCAGAAAAGAAGTATCTTGACCTGCAGCTTGGTGTCCGTAAAGTTCAAAGGCACTTTCTGTGGCATGCAAAACCAGTCAAGTACGACCTCTTCCACATGACTCTTCATTCAATTTGGTACAACAGAGTTTTCCAAATGAAACTTCGGTAACAAATCGAGGAAGAACGAGTCTGAAGAGCTGCTTCCTGTCACTTTCCAACTCAGCAATCAACATCTCAAGAACCGGGTGAATCTTTCAAATGACTGTACACGATCACACTTGCTCAACTCCAAGGTAAATCTCATGTGGAGCGACTCTGAATTTGTCTGTATCTTGCTGTATTTGTAAATGGCATAGTTATGTTTAGATTTAAATGCTTGGAGCTCATTATATTCCAGGTTCTTAATAGTGCACTTACCTGTAATAGAGTTTTAGGTTCTCTGGCAGAATCACAATTGGTTTCAAGTATTACTATACCTGCTTCTTGCACATAATGGAGTCTTCTTGTCTGCATATTAAAAACAAAATAGTGTACTAATAGTCTAATAATTAATACTAATTGTCAGCATAATTAACTAGTAGTAGTATTTTACAACATGCCAATCTGTTTTGGCCTGTCTTCCCTTTTCTCTCCATTTCCACCTAAAAGTCAAAGTCCACGGAATCAACTTCTGGCTTGCTTCCCTTTTTAGTTGTTCTAAACAACAATTTGCTGAGAGGAATAATGGAAATAAATTCATGGTCAACTGGTGCTCGAAATTGCAAAACTAGAATAGCTGAATCTTTCACACATTACGAGTTGAGAAACCAGAGCAAAAACTCTGTTAAGCAAGAAACTACATACTTCTTGTTCTAGCTACTCTTTTGATCAAGGAGGATAGAATTTAAAGAGGATGAGGATTCAGGACAAGAACAGGAGCAAAGTTAGCGTCAACATTCACGCGTGTGCTGAGGCTGGAGATCTCACTACCTTCACGAGTTTACTCAACATCAATCCCTGTCTTCTTACTGAGAAAACCATTCTTGTAAGAATCTACTTTCATTTATTGTTCATTTTGTTATATCAAGTCATTGTTTCGATTTCTTTCTTGCATTATGTTCTGTTTCTACCCTTTACGTTTTTTCTCAAAGTCAATGTGGATAATTTGGTTACTTATCTAGATCACTAGATGAATGGCTAGGAGCCTTGACTGACAATGCCTGTATTGTTCTTCTTGATCATTTTTTTTCATCATAATCATTGAGATACTGAAAGCTGGGCGGTCAATGTTACATCTGCTCAGGATTGATGTTCTGATGAATTTCTGTGGTCTAAGTAATTTCTTTCTCTTTTATCTTCATGCCGAGTTTTTCGTATGTACACACCTAACCAATGTAAATATTACAGTTTTGGTACAACTGAAGAAAGGCCTGTGTTATGTACTTGTGTTTAGGTGGGTGCACGCCATAGATTTAGTTTCCTACTAATCGTCAGATAGTGATTTTTCGGAAACATTAATAAGTCGAGAGTTGAATGTCTCCGGTGATGATTAAAATTCTTCTCTGTTATTTACTGTTGCATGTACCTTTTCTTCCTGGATGCAGAATGAAGAGACACCACTGCACATCTCTGCTGGTAACAATAACTTCAACATAGTGAAGCATTTGCTTGAGCGTGATGGACATGGAAAATGGGTGGATGTGAAAAATCTCGTATGTGAAAACTACCACACAGCTTAACTGATACCGTTTCAGATTGATTAAAAATAACTATACAATTTTCATCTAAGATATCTTCACGGTTTCATTGATGTCAGCATGGAGAGACTCCATTACACTTGGCAGCTAAGAATGGATGTAATGAGGTTGCTCAGTTACTTCTTGTTCATGGTGCTGATGTAAATGCCAGAACCAATGTGCGTCCCTAACCCGATTAATCTACGCATCCTATTTCTTTTCGTTTTCATTTAAGAATGATAGGAGTTGCAGCTAAAATGACAATATAGTCCATCTTCTTGCAGAATGGGGTGACTCCATTACATTTAGCTGTTGGTTATGCTCTACGATCCGGTGACAAAACCATGGTGACAATACTTATGCAGAGGGGTGCAGATGCTTTTGGGCAAGACGATGTATTCCTTGTTTGGTTTATTTTATTTCATTTACAAATAATCATGGTCTTTAAACATTGTCCTAAACTGAAATCTTAGGCTCTAGCAAGATGTCATACACACCGCCATCCATGCAAGAATTTTGTGCATGTCCTTATGGTACTTTTTTTTTATGCACAGGAGGGCATGACCCCGTTCAATTATTTCCCGCAAATTTTGCAAAATGAGTCTGCATTCCTCAACCAACAAAGCAACTTCAGCAATACGAACTACTCATGGAGTGCAAACCGAGACGATGAACAGCTGAGCAACGATGAAAATGGAATACAGGGTAAGCTGGCTGAGTTTGAAAGAGAACTGTCCAAAATAGTGGGACTAAAAGATCTCAAAGTTCAACTTCGGAAGTTTGCTAAGGGTATGCTAATGGATGAAAAACGTCGAGCTATGGGGGTAGATTTAGGCCCTAGAAAATTGCCTCACATGGCATTCCTTGGAAATCCTGGAACAGGTATTTGCGATAGACAAACAATTTGCTACATCAGACTGGCCTTTTGACCCTTTTTGAGCTAAGGCTAAGTAAGTAGACTGCTGACTACAATATGCTTGCGGACATCTTGTGTACAGGTAAGACTACTGTAGCACGAATCTTGGGCAAAATGCTTTGTTCGGTTGGTGTGCTTTCGGAAGAAAAACTAACAGAAGTGCAAAGATCAGATTTGGTCGCAGAATATCTAGGTCAAACTGCAACAAAGACCAAGAATAAGGTATAAATTAGTAATATCATCCCATTTATGCACTGTATTTCCAAATTATGGGAGTCTGTAATCGTAACTTTAACCTGCACGGCTGCACAGATTAAAGAGGCCATGGGGGGCGTGTTGTTTGTAGATGAAGCCTATCGTTTAGCACCTGAGAAGGGTGCATCAGGAGGTTTTACCGACTATGGTGTTGAAGCACTAGAAGAGATCATGTCCGTGTTAGAAGATGGAGAGATTGTTGTCATTTTTGCAGGCTACACTGAACCAATGAAGCGTGTATTCTCATCCAACGAAGGATTTTGTAGGCGAGTGACACATTTTTTCCAGTTTGATGACTACACATGTGATGACCTTGCTGAGATGCTTATGATAAAGATGACTAAGCAGAATGAGAAGAGCAGGTTATACGGGTTCAAGCTCCACCCTTCGTGTACTAAAGTAGCAGTTCATGCATTGATCGAGAGAAACTCAACCGAGAAGCTAAGGAACAAACTGAATGGAGGTCTGGTGGATCACGTGCTGAATAATGCTAGGGAGAACTTGGATTCGAGGTTGACATTACAGTCGAAAGGCGATGAATTGTTAACGGTTATGCTACCTGATTTAGAGGCCGGGATTCGAGCTTTAGCTGATCGAATAAAAGTGGAGTGATCAAAGAGAAAAGAAGTGAGACATGTTGAACTCTGTTGCATATTCTTGTGTATCAATGCTGATATAGCTATGACTGATGTGTATCTTGTATCTAATTTCTTGAATTGCTCAAGCTAATCTTCTAGTTGCTCAAGTTTTAGTCTTAATGATGTATATCGAAGATGTTGTATCTACATCGACTTCACCCGTTTAATACTAGATATGGTATACTTCTTTGACATAATAAGGAAATTAGGAAAAAGGAGAAAAATACAGTGAGCAATCAGTCACTGAAAATGGTTCGGATAATACAAATCGCCTCGCCGTTTCTCCTCCCCCCTCCGCTACTTGTTACCGGAGGTTAACTTCCCTCAATTTCTCCTCAGGTATTATTAATTTCTTGAATTGTTGTATTAACACTAGCCCAGTGCCACTGATCTGGTCTGAAACGAGCCCAACCCAAAAGCAAGGCCTATTATTTGCAGGCCTAGCCCGTTGAACCCAGTATCACACCAATAACAAATTTAAGGGGCAAATTGGTAAAGTAGGACCGGATCCAGAAATAAAAACCCTAGTCCAGACCTTATACCTTCTCTCGCCGTTTCTCACAACCAGTAGTGCTCGATCGTTTACTTGCCGTAACCAGTCATGGTAAGCCCCATTTTCGTCTGTTTTCTCGATGTCTAATTTTCTTAGATTGTTACTCTGTGTGATCAATTTTTGTTTAGATATCGATTTTTTTTTTTTTTTATTGACATTGATCAATTGATGAATGTTGCAGTCGAAGAGGAGAACCAGGGAGCCCAAGGAAGAAAATGTCACCCTTGGACCTTCCGTCAGGGATGGAGAGCTCGTTTTTGGTGTTGCGCACATCTTCGCCTCATTCAACGACACTTTCATTGTAAGATTTGTAGATATGTTTTCGTTGTTTGTGGATTTAGGCATAGATCTGATTTTTTTTAACTTTTTTTTTCCTTCTGTATAGCATGTCACTGATTTGTCTGGAAGAGAAACCATGGTCAGGATTACTGGTCAGGATTACTTGCTTTTTATATACATGTTTTACCTTTTTAATGTGTTGAAGATTATACATACTATCAATCTAGATGTGATTTAGTGATTTTCGCTTCAACTGAATCTTTTCAAGTTACATGTGTTTTGTTGTTTGGGAATTCATTACAACTGGAATTATAATTCATGTTATTCATTCGGTCTTAATTTTGCTAGTTTAATGGAACATTTGGTACATAATTTCAATGATAACATTTAATTTGATCGAGTTTACTGGTCAATCATTCCCTATCTTGATAAAAGATTCTTATGTGATAGCGGGATTGTATATAGTCATTCCAAATTTCCGCAAGTGCTGGTTTTCCTACACTGCCTGAAGCCAAACATGAAATGTTTTAATTTGAATTTCATCCATCTGGCATACACTCTGTACTGTTTATTGGCCTTGAATTATCAAGCTCTTATGGACTCTCATTCTGTTGCAGGTGGAATGAAAGTTAAAGCTGACCGTGATGAGTCATCACCCTATGCTGCTATGCTTGCTGCACAGGATGTTTCCACTAGATGCAAGGTAATAATAACCTTTCTTTCAGCCTACCTATCGGTTAATGGTACTATTCTAGTGTGATCACCTCATCTTATTTGTCTCGAGTTATATGAGCTGAAGATCAACTTCTAATACTGAGCCTTGTTACTATTGGTTTCAGGAGCTAGGTATCAATGCTCTTCACATTAAGCTCCGTGCTACCGGTGGTAACAAAACTAAGACTCCTGGACCTGGTGCACAGTCTGCTCTGCGTGCCTTGGCTCGTTCTGGAATGAAAATTGGACGCATTGGTAAATCCCTTTACAAATATTGCTCAAGCCTCTTCGATTGTTCCTTTGAAGTTCAATTCTTACCATTTCAACATTATGTAGTTCTATTATCATAGATTGCCAACTGATCAAATGTAAAATAGACACTTGTTGCATTTCATGTTCTTTCATCCATGATTATCTTCAATTTAATCTCCAAAGAAACCCCATTATTTCTATGTGTATAATGTCAATGGGGAGTCTTTTTGGCACTTATGGTGTAGGCAAACTTCCCTTCCTATTTTTTTGAAGAATATGTTTCTGACTTCACAAGGCGTTCTTTCTTCTGTTGAATACTCCAGAGATCATCACATTCTGACTTGTCTTTTTTGTTTTCTCTCTCTTTTTAAATGTTTTGTGCAGAGGATGTGACTCCAATTCCAACTGATAGCACCCGCAGAAAGGGTGGACGCAGAGGAAGAAGGCTATAAGCTTTTCTTGTTATGTGTGAAGATCTTCCAGCACCAGGAGGCCAAGTTTTGGATTACTTATGCCGAATATTTAGCTAGTGGTACTTTGAGTTGATCAAATACAATTTGTCAGTTTGAACCTTTAATGTTTTTGTTTTTCTAAGGAGCTATCTTGGATCACCATTTCATTCTCTCATATGCTTACCTTTTTTGTTTCTTAAATTTGCTACATTAACCTGCATGTTTTTATTTTTGTTACCTGCTTGTTTCTTGTTTCTCGTTTCTGTAGTTGCTTCAAGAGTTGAAATCCCTTAACTTCACCAGCATCAACCCCTAATCACTGTCATGCCATTAACTATCTTCCCACCTTGCTCATTACATTACCCTACACAGCCTGGAACGATACAAGTATTAAATATCTTTCTGGGTCGTCATACAGAATGAGAACTAGCTATATATGTAGATGTTGAAGAGCCCAAGAGGTATAAATGAAGAATAAACACATTATAAATTCATCTTGTTCTCCACTTCTCCATCAATTCAAGAATTAAGCTACTTCAAATTCTCATTTTGCTCTGTATTTGTATCTGAAACCTTGCCTTGCAGATTGGATCTATGACATGATGCGTATCTTGTAATCTAATTTCTTGAATTGCTCAAGCTAATCATCTAGTTTCTCCCTGAAGAAATTCTGATTCTCAATTGACACCAACTTGAAAATTTTGATTCTCAAGTTACCATCCAATCGAGTACTAAACAAGTAAAGTGATATTAACTCAATAGCAAATGAGCTTCAAAACTCTGAACTTTAACAAACCAAGCGGATAGATGTTAGTGCTAACCGTGGCATATCATCAAGTCATCAGCAGCCAGCAAGTAGAATATATTGAGTACTTGAGTTCCAATGAGTGAGGGAAATGGGCAATTACAGATCTGGGAAAGTAAAATCATTCATCAGATCAAAAAGATTAAGCTATACACTATAGTTTATGGCCATTTGTAAGTAAACACGTAACCAGATTCCGTCAACTTTAACTTGCTGGCAATTCGAGAATCCAATCCCAATGAGCCAGCCTATCCTCCCGGCTTGATTGAGTTGATTCATGACTCACCTGCCTTACATCACACCTCCAATTTTATTTCTCGTTTTTCTCACCACTTTTATATTCAAAATACATATTTTCATATTTAATTATAAATCTTGCATGTTGAATTTGATGCTTACTAAAATATTATATGTATAATAAGTTTTCCTCTTAATAATATATGTTAAAGATATTGTATCTATATAGACTTCACTCACTCGTTTAATACTCGATATGACATAAATACATAATTTAGGAAAATAGGAAAAGGGTGGAAAATACAGTGAACAGCCAGTCACTGAATGGTCAGCTAAGAGCCCATTTGATTTGAACCGCTAAACAAAATCTTTTTTTTTTTTTAAGTTTTATTCTATTCTTTCCTTAAATTGTTCATCTGAATCAGCTGTCTGGAACAGGACAAATCCATTTTTCTCTTCTCTTGTGTTGTGTTTTGGTGAAAATGGTTCGGATAATACCAATGGCCTCATCGATTAAGCCCTCACTTTCTGCTCTCACCTCCACGGCTCGCCTCGCCGTTTCTCCTCCCCCCTCCGCTACTTGTTACCGGAGGTTAACTTCCCTCAATTTCTCCTCAGGTATTATCAATTATGCCTATCTTTTTCTCTCTCTTGCTTTGCCTCATAATTTCTTCAATTGTTGTATTATCAACTCTAACTGCAGGAAATAAATTCTTGGTTATTCGTTTTTATGTTATATTGATTTTAATAGTGCAAGAGCGACGAGAATCTCAGTTTTTTTTTAGGTTTTTTAATTTTATGTTAGCTGAAATTTTGTAGTTATGGTTTCAAAATCTTGGTTTAGTAGTTGAAACGGATGATAAGATACATGTATTGTGGATGTACTCAATACTCTATTCATTCCACTTGTAATATCAACACTAAACAATATTTGGTTGCACCTCAACTTTCAGATAAACAGTGGTCAGTTGAATACATCAACCGATACCCCATTTAAGTACTCATTTTTAGTCTAGACACCAGTTCAAGGCTTCTGGCTGCATAAAGTAAGAATCTTGATTAATACAAGTACTTATTTGAGTCTAGTCCAGTTCTAGGCTTCTGGCTGTATAAAGTAAGAATCTTCATTAATGGCTTAATGCTAGTTAAGTCGCTAGCCTTTACACCGACTTCATTTGCAAAATTTCGATGAATCATGTTGTGGCACTTTTTTTATGCAAAAAAGTTGAGATATCTATTATAGTGAGCTTGACTTATTAGATTGTCAATAAGAGCCTATTACAGGATCCATTGAAGTGCATGGAAAGTGGTACTTCAAAACCAATTGTCAAAAGTTTCAGGAACATAGTATATGTTTTCTTTCTATGTTGTCTCTAACTTTTATGCTTTATTGTTGCAACGATTGTTGCTGTCGGATCATTTAGTGATAATTGGTTCTCATGTCTGTGGCTCACAAAATAAATGCTTACCTTAATCATCTCAATGATATGCAGTGATGCCACAATCACAGGCTTTTGGTTTAAGTGCCTCTAAGCTGTTTAAGAATAAGAAATCAAGCATATCAGCTAGTGCGGCAGGTAATGCAGCACAAGCAACCACTGCTGCAATGCAAGATAATGTCTTGGAGTGGGTAAAAAGTGATAAGAGAAGAATGCTACATGTTGTTTACCGTGTTGGCGACCTGGACAGGACAATAAAGTATGCTTCGTACTACAATATTGGCTGATAGTTTATATTTTTTCGAAAGATAAATTTAATTGAATCAAGTGCTGGCTGCAGATTTTACACGGAGTGCCTAGGGATGAAGCTGCTGAGGAAGCGTGACATACCAGAGGAAAGATACACAAATGCCTTCCTTGGATATGGGCCAGAAGATTCTCATTTTGTGATTGAACTCACTTACAGTAAGCACTTGGCAGTCTTTATATTGCAATCCAAAGTTCAATAGGAAGCGTGCAAGTGTTTTGAGTAGGTAAAATGTTTTATTCACTTACAGTAATCTTTTATGCTCTCAGATTACGGTATTGACAAATATGATATTGGAGCTGGCTTTGGACATTTTGGGATAGCAGTCGAAGATGTAAGTTTCCTTTAATTTCTACCATTTGAAGTAGACAGCCTGATCATCTGTTGTGCTAAAGACTGAATGAAACATGAATCCTGCGTTTCTTTTTGGCATTTGGAAAGACAATATTGTCATTTGTCAACATTCAACAATATTAGATTCTATGGAGGGATAACATGTAAATCCCATAGTTTGACACTTAGACTTTACTAGAATCATTTTGGGAAAGATTGGGATTTCAAGTTTCCCTTCATTGTTATAAGCCTGGTCAGATGGATAGAATATTTTGTATTCTCTGGGTTACTCCAGGTCTGCGAATCATATATGGCCTCTAGTCGCTTACTTACAATGTTTAGTAACTTGTATAAGAAATTACTGTTTTCCACACACAGTTGGAAGATGTTGTGTTTTTTTGTTGAATTCTAGACTTTTTGGCCTACTGGATTAAAGTGAATGAAAAGAAATAGAAAAAATAAAACCAATGATCCACCACAAACAACTCATGCTGTCTGTATGCACACTTAGAACAACCAATTTCTTAGCTATGCACATTGGTTGGTTTCAAATTCAGAATTGAGTTGAAAGGCCTCCAATGATCCTGTGGACAGGTAACAAAGACTGTAGATCTCGTAAAAGCTAAAGGAGGTACAGTTACAAGAGAACCTGGACCTGTCAAAGGTGGGAAAACTGTGATCGCCTTTGTAGAAGATCCTGATGGTTACAAGTTTGAACTTCTGGAGAGAGGCCCTACACCTGAGCCTTTATGCCAAGTAATGCTCCGAGTAGGAGATCTTGACCGTGCAATTGAATTCTATGAGAAGGTGAGAAGGCTTGACTAAAATGATCATTGCTCTGTAGTATATATTTTCTACAAATTCACGAGGCCTCTGAACTTGTAAGCTAAATTGAACTCTATGTTCAGGCATATGGAATGGAGCTTCTGCGCAAGAGAGATAATCCTGAATACAAGGTATTGTATATTCTTGCATAGGTGGAGGTGATGAAACTATTTTTATTCTTTATAATGGTAAATATAAGTTCTGGTCCACGTTTTGGATAGAATAAAGTGATTGTTCAAGTGAACCCCAGGTATTTTGGTCTAAATAGTAATGAACTTGAGATAAAGTTTTACTTCTATGTGCAGTATACAATTGCCATGTTAGGCTATGGCCCTGAAGAGAAAAGCGCTGTCATGGAATTGACATACAATTATGGTGTTACTGAGTATGAAAAAGGCAATGCTTATGCTCAGGTTCGATCTGTTCTCTCGTAATTCTTAAATTTTTGGCCATATTCCCCATTGCGTGAGTGGGGTCACATTTCTGAGTTTTGAATTTCCTGATTGACCATTTGTTGTTGCAGATGGCGATAGGTACAGATGATGTTTATAGGACAGCTGAAGCAGTTAAGCTCTGCGGAGGGAAGGTTACAAGAGAACCTGGACCCTTACCTGGTATTAATACAAAGATTACTGCATGCATGGATCCTGATGGCTGGAAAACGGTACTACTTTTCTCTTGCTGACCATCGTTTCCAATTTCTCTATTAAAAATGTCTTATCACGTTGTGTTTTCTGTGGCACGGTTGTTCTGGTTCAGTAATCAGACATGTATTGCTACATTCGTAATTGATATAAAGTTTGAGTCAGAGTACTAACAGACCTGATCAGACGGGGTAACTGTGTAAGCTCTGGTTTAGGTCAATTTCAAACTCGTATAGGGTCATTCTACTTTGGACTTCTTAATCAGGTCCCATGATTGTCCTAATTAAAACCTTGAGGTGTCCTTGAGCGAGATCATCTCAGGCTTTTTTACTGATGTCATTGGGTATCTCGGTTAAATACACATAATAAGATAATTCTGTTATTTGAACTGCTGTTTGTTTGCTGACACACTCTGTGGTCATGCGTAAACATTAGTATCTATAATCAACTTTCTAAATCGCAGGTTTTTGTGGATAACGTCGACTTTCTGAAGGAACTGGAGTGAGTCTAGGCGCAGCAACTGGAATACAAACCCACCGATATAGAGAAGATCGAGCAGGGCGAATCGACTGACGGCCCCCAAAGAGATTCCATGCCAACCGAAGTGACACATTGTGTTTTGTAGATTAAATAGCCCAGTTATCTGAAGATCCCTCACGTACAGAAAGCTAGAAGCATATAAGTTACATTTGGCTCCAAGCACTTCTTCCTATTCTAGTTATTCCGTGCCCCCTTAGTTAGATGCAGAATAATGTTACATGGGGAATCATGAGTTCATGACACATCTCACAGACAAGAATCCACAGTTGTATCGGTGTGCATAATTAAGTTGTCGATTTCCTGTTAGAACTTTGATCTCGTCAATGATGAAGGACTGCGACCTCCATCTGTTTTGAACAGATTCTTAGGTGGGGGTACATTTGCAGATCGGTTCTTTCTACTACTACTACAAAATATGATTTGCAAGATGATGCACATAAAATTAGAATTGGGAGATGCAATATAATATCGATAGGAGCACACATGTCGATACATAGAGTTCGAACGGAGCCTATATTTTAAAGACTCTTTATTGAAATGAAATCTAAGATGCTAGGGGTAATCAATCCTTCTCACAATAGTTATATCCCCTAAACACTTGATAAACGCATACAGAAATACACACCAGCAATACAGGAATATAAACCAGCAAGAGTAGAAACTCACGTCATTATTATTGTTGAAATGGCAAATAAATTCAAATGACCCATTCGCTCAAGAGCTAAAGATGATGAGTCTCGATATCCTTGGTAAGTTTGATGAAGTATGCGAGCATAGGCAATGGATGATCACCCTCTTCGTCCCCAGCCATGTCGTACTCCATCGTCCAAGTGACCAAATCGATGCCATCTTTAGTCTCGATATGGATGCTTATGAGCAGATCATTGAGTTTGTACTCCTCCAGCATATCGCCTCCATACGTCTTAAATTCGAGCCTCTTGTTCTCGTCATCAATCAGCTGAACCACCTGTTTGCAAACTTTTTCCTTTTCCTCTAGAAATATTAACAATATCAAACAAAATTTAGACGTCACAACCGGCCATAGAAGAGTAATTGTCTTATATATTTTTTTACCAGGTGTAATTTAAGCGTGATTTGTAGTCAAACATTGCTCGACTAGCTAATATGAAATACCAAGATCGAACATACTCATTACGTACCATGAGTGTACCTCCAACAAATTTTAGAACCTACTTTTCCGTACTCGCCCTCGAGCAAATCGCAACCCTGGACTTTTTCAGGGCTAGTGGTGGCAACATGGTGAGGCTTTTGTTTGAAAAGCTCATGGTACACATCTCCCCCTGCCTTGAACTCTACTGCAGCTACCAATTTCCCATGCAATCCCATTCTGAAGCTTTAAAGAAATTAGTGAAGTATATGTGTGAGTTCAATTAAGATTGGAGACAAGTGTGTCTCACTCTTGTGCCATTCTCTTCCCTTATATAGATGATAGACACCCAGCATGAGATGATTAACCAGGCTTCTAAAATTGCCTGATTTTATCAGGTGGTCCGAACAAGGTCCAGGTAAAATTCGCGTCCATAACATGCCATTCAGGTAAAACTCATGTCTAGTAAGTTCTGAAATCTTCTATACAAGCGTTCATAAGTTGCCCCATAATCAGGGACAAGACTCACATACGCGCAAGGGGCCGCAATCGCTGCCCTTCGATTTGGTACATGAAATGCCTATTATACCTCTTTCAAAAATTTAATGAATAGTCATATATTTAGCAAGAATGAATTGTAAAAAATATTGGTATAGCTCAGTTGGTGCAACTATTCCATAAAGCCTCCTCTGTTAATTGATTACAAGTTCTATTCTCAGTAGTGATAGATTTTCCAACCATTTTATTTATATATTTTTCTACCATTTACTTGATATTTTTCATTATTTCTTTATTTTTCAGTAACATTTTTTATTATTTCTTTCTTTTTTTGTGTTCTTTTAGTTTACATTTCACAATCATATTTTATTTCTTTATTTGTATATTCATTTACTTAAAATACTTAACTTTATTTTATTTAACTCTCTTTGTTTCTTTATTTTTTCTATTTAATGGTAAATTCATTTACTTAATATACTTAAAAAATTATTCAATCTAAACAAAGTTATATTATACCTAATTCCTCCCGTTTATGAGCACATAATTAAAAATTATAGTCTAAACATTGTTCTTTACTATGTGAGTTTTGAAAACGTAATTTTAATTAGTTATTAATAATGAATTTTTTAAATTAAATTTATAGTAAAAATTTTACACTCCTAACTTATATTTCTCCGTTCGTAATTATTTCCGCTCCATAACACGCATTAAATCCATATAGTTGTTTGTTGTGTCATTGTGTTGCAATAAAGATGGCCCGTCTATATATGTAATATAAATTATTCATTGGTAAATTAGATAAGCTACGTGATCAGATCAGGCACATTTTATAATTAAATTATGGGAGGATCCCATGCATTTCGCCATAACTGAGCTAGTTGGCATCCGTATGGCCGCTTTCGCTAATTTGGGCATTAGTCAACTTAAATTTCTAAATTTTGTACATTTCATCGACTGAAACGTTAGCTAGAATCTAAAAAGTTAGTCGGTATCAGGTCAGATAAATTTTCTTTTCACAAATTCTCAAATCAACTAGTTTTAATTAATTTATTTAAAAAGTGGTAAGTTTATGTAATAATTTATTTTTTTAATAAGAAAAGTTTGAATTAAAAATTTAATGGTAAACGTGGTCATAGCTGTGGTTGTGATTTGCTAGGCAGAGAGCAGCGTGGCGAAATGGGATCCTGTAATTTAATTAATCAGCCGTTCAGCCTGATGAGATCACGTAGCTTATGATCAATCTAATTTACACATTGAATATATATGCAATGTATACTGCCATGCACAAGCCATCTTTTATTACAACATATCACAACAACCAATTGCATTATATGGATTTTAATGTGAGTTATGGAGTGTGATGAGTATGACCACAGCCAACATTGGCCCATGTCATGTTTTGGTTGTACAGAAACAAAAATAATGCATTATAAAGAATTGGACAACTTATAATTAAACGTGCGTATAGAAAGATTTTGGAAGAATGAATCTCAAAGTTTGGGGCTATAACAAGTGTAATGCAAGGTTTGATCGTCATGATAAATATAATTCTGTATTTATAAATTTTTAATAATTTTATATTTTCGACAAAATTCAATTCTTGATTAAGTATGTCACCTTAGTCAACCACTTAAATTAATTTTAACTTATACATTACTTTGTCACATCATAACTTAAAAAGGAAAACTTAAAATAAAATTTTAAAATTTAAAATTCAGATTTAAAATTAAAAAATAAATAGAAATTAAATAAACTTAAATTAATTAAATAGAAAAAAGAAAAAAAAGGGAAGAGAATCTTGGAAGACAAACATAAAATCTAAAATTCAGATTTGATGTTAAAATATAAATAGATTTTTTTATGTTTTCTATTTTAATTGATTTAAGTTTATTTAAATTTCTATTTATTTTTTAATCTGAAATATGAATTAATTTTTATTTTTTTTGAGTTATGATGTTGCAAAGTGATATGTAAGTCAAAATTTGTTTAAATGGTTGACTAAGTTGACACATCAACAATCAACTTGCCTTTTCGTGAAAAGACGAAATTTGTCAGAAATTTGTAAAAGCAGGACTAAATTTGCCATGGAGACCAAACATGTTATTACACGTGCCATAGACCTCAAACTTTGAGATCACAAATGCCATTCTCCCGAAAATTTCAGAACATACCACACTAGACGTGCGTTCGGGGTTGAGTTAGAATTCGACTTAAGGATAAATTTCTTTTCAGAAATTAGCGTTAAAATTTAAAATGAGATACAAATTAATTTGAAAATGTAGCAAAAACAGAAAAAGCATATCCAAGGAAAAGGAAGTATGACATAAGATGGTGAAACGGAATTTGTACCCACATCTTGTCAATTAAACATTAAAACACTCGACTCGACAAGTAGAGAATATTATCATTAAGAAGAGACCACGTACATATAAAGATACATCGGATAGTGGAAGTGTTGTTGCAATTGCACCCCTCTGAATGTGACATATCAATTGGTAACGGCCTACAAAATAAAATACTATGACATGTACACTCTGACCCTAGTAATTTCTTAACATAACAGTCTGTTTAAAATTAAGAAAATTAAATGGTAAATTTTAATTTTATTATATAATTTCACAAAACCATCAACTTGCTTGTGGGCGTGGCCTCAAGACCATCACTTTTTCTTTGAACTGAGTTCTGATCCACCAGACCACCACAGCAAGAAATAAAGACTGTTAAATGCATGGAGTATGTAAAAAGATAAAAAGATGGGATGGTCAACTTCTTCACTGAGACTTGAGAGTCTCATATATAGATAGTCTTGAGTGCATCGGACTATTGAGATTTGAATTGTGCAGGGAATTGTATGTATTAATTTGACCTACAACTAAAAGAGTTTCTATAGTTAGTGATTAAAATAAATATTTTTAATTAATTTTAACCACATTTCATTTATCTTAACCGTGATATATAAACAATCAATAATTAGTACATGTTCCACTCAATAATAGCTCAATAGCTGCAAGAAGAGTTTACATGTATCGATGGAAAATTTCACGTTTATCGGTCAATGATAACTTGAAATTCTGAAGAAATGGAACTTACATTGATATAAAATCTCCTCACTTAATTCATCAAAACACACAACTTAATTATTTCAAATTTGAAGCAATCCAAATTTTATCAAACTTATAGCTAGCATTACATTACATTACGTTACTCCGATGAGCATACATACGTAAATGACTCATCTATTATTATTCGCTTGCACACACGCATAGGCATAGAAATCATGCATTATATAAGAAGCACACAATTATAGTTGGGTAGATGAGCTCCGATGCGATGAGTAGGAAATTAAGCTTTAAGATGGTGAGACTCGATATCTTTAGTGAGATCGATGAAGTAGTTTAGCAAGGAGATGGGATGATCAACTTGATCATTGAGAGTCTCGTAATCCAAAGTCCATGTAACCAAGTCGACTGATCCATCTTTTATTGTCTCAATGTGAAGGCTTATCACAAAATCCTTGTACTCTTCCATCAAATCTCCTTCAAGAAGCTTGAACACAATCTTCTTCTTCTCATCATCTACCTCTTGAATCACTTGCTTTGAACTTTTCTCTTTCCCATCTGTACGGTGTATACCATGATCACAAAAACCAAACTTAATTAAATACCTATTTCAAATGTCTGTAAATCTATAGAAAAAAACTGAAAATCAGATTAAATATGCGAACAAAAGTGTACCATGAGTATATTTCCAACAGATTTTGGAGCCAACTTTGCCATATTCGCCTTCATGCAATTCGCAATCTTGGACTTTGGCAGGGGAAGCGGTGGAAACATGTTTCTGCTTCTGAGTGAAGAGTTCGTGGTACACATCTCCACCTGCCCTGAACTCTACTGCAGCTACCAATTTGCCATGTAAACCCATAATTATAATTATATTATAAATGTCTTGATTAATTATGAATGCACTAATTTTCTTTTCTTTTCTTGCTTTGATTTATTATCTTTCTTTCTTGTTTTGTTTGTAAAACTCAAGTTGTAGCAAGGTTGTTTATATAGAGAGAGCTAGGCTTGAGACAGCTTAAAATAATTATATATTTATATGATATTCTAATAGTGGAAGTAGTTCATAGTTGTAATTTTTTATATAATCTATGCAACCAATTCTAATTAGCCTAAATATATTGCGATAAGTCATTACCACGTGAAACCACACGAAGATGATGACGAGACTATGGACACCTAATTTTAGTCGCAATTGTTAGATAAAAACTCCATTATTACGATCGATTTGTACTTATACTTTTACTTCATTTTCAATTAACCAAATAATTAATCAATGCATAAATTAATTTATGTGTGTGCCCCCAATTTATTGAGTGTTGTAGGCAGGTAGCAATTTAGATGAAAGCAATGCGCGCAATTGCATGTTCCATGAGCAATCATTGCTCATGTGGATTTTAATGGTGTCATTTGACATATTATTTATACATATATAACATCATATACTATTAGAATTATAGCAAAACTACTGTACAACTGTTACCTTGGCCTACACCATACACATGAGCATTATAGCAAAACTACTGTACAACTGTTACCTTGGCCTAGACCATACACATGAAAACGTGTTACATGTTCCATACTGTTTGAGATTATCTTCGACACTCTTTATAAAATGTGGATAATTCTCTTCCATTACACAACCTTTTAAGGGGTAGAAGATGAGTCAATTTCAACAGAACATTCGACAGATAACTTCCCCCAATATTCACACCAACAAAGTGTATCTTTCGAATAATTATTTGTGAGAACTTCAATAACTTTGCGAGAATGATATATTGAATAGTGCTCTATTGTACACATCAATTATGAGAATGTTCGCAATAATGAATGTGTTGATTGGTAAGACATCAACATGTTATCAGAATAGTAGTCCAGAAGCAACTTGATCCACTTTGGATGTCAGCTCGATTAATAATGTAGTTTTCAATATATGATTCATTTGAATATTTCATTATTACGTGTGAGATTAATTTATTTATAGTTAAGTTGAATTTAGTTGATTATAAAAAGTGAAAATAGAACAATTTTTCTGTAAATGAGGTATTATTTGTGAGATGCTTAGTCAAATCCGTCGGTAATCATCAAATGTTAATAGATGAATATAATTAGGCCAACTAATGGATTTGATGTCGATCCTGATTGAACAGGATATGATTGATCAAGATTTTATCGTTGACGTTTGAGATTTCATAGTGTGTTATAATCAGATTACCATCCCACTACTAACTCAAACTGAGAGTGTATTTTAACTTATGAAATCACCTGAGCATCCTTCATACTCTGTACTAATATTATTTTCTGCTAAAAATAACATAGTTTAATATGGATCAAGGAAAATACGTGGTTAGTGATTATAATGGAGACTAAAATCTTCATGCTAAATAGTCGATCAAATGTCGATGGAAATTATCGAGATTGGAAAAATCGAGGAGGTTTGGGGGGGAGGGGGAATTATGCTGGAGAGTGGCTATGGGGATTCTCCAAGATAATTCCATGCCCCCGTCGAAGAAGCAGAGATACATGCATTGATACATGGATTACAGTTGGCTTGAGAGCGCCGACCCGAACACATTGAAGTGGAAACTGGCTACCTATCTATCTATAAGGTTGGTGATGAAGAAGCACCGGAAAATCTACGGGATCTCAACTCTGTCAAGAGTCTTTACACAAACCTTGGAATTGCGTTCTTCGTTTGGATACCGCAAAGTGAAAATAGTCTAGCTGATTCTTTATAAGTTATATATTGATAGAAACTAGGAGGGCGGGGTCATGGACTCGATCCCTTGAGCAAATCACAGCCCTGGACAATTTGAGGGGCAGCTGTGGAAACATGTTGCGTGGCTTCTGAGTAAAGAGTTCATGGTAAACATCTCCACCTGCCCTGAAGTCTACTGCAGCTATCAATTTGCCATGTAAACCCATTCTAATCACGATCTTATCTTAATTAATTAGTTTAACTTTTATTTCTTGTTTAATTTGTTTCTAGATTGAATTGATTTGAAGTTGATGAAAGATGCGTGTGAGAAGCTCCTTATATAGAGGCAAGAGTCCAGTACCTGATTATATGATTAATAATTGAGATCGATAAAAATATTAGTAGGGAAAATTATTGTTGGTGCGGAAATTTATGTAAAAACCTCTGCTCAAGAACACATGGTCCATGATGTTATAGATAAATGGAATGGAGATTATTTATTGAAAGGAACTGCTAGGGTTAGATGATCTGCAAAGGGGTCATTCAGATTGGGTCGAGATTTCGAATCTGAACAGGGTCATATTTGAGCTACTAGTAAAAAGTTTCATGTCATATTTGACCTCTCAAATCCATACACTGTCACTGTCAACATAATGGAAGCCATGGATGGAACAACATATTTGCGATCCTAGTGAGTAAAGCCGTTCACCTATCCATGATGCAATAATCGACATCTCAGCATGAATGTAAGATGGACAGTGAGTGTTTTAGCTCACTCAAATCACTGTGTATTCTACGAGCATTCATATTGCTCAAACTAATACGATAGAGGTTCATCATGCCAAACCTCATGGGGTGAGCAAGTCTCACAAAGGTGTAGATTGAACCAACCATAGGAGTGTGACTGTCAAAGGACTAATTTAATAACAAAACAGTTACCTGAAGATTTACTTACATGTAATGGTAATTTTGGAGCCTTGACAAATTAAGGCATACAATTCTGCAATGATACAAATGATTTTCTCAGTCTGTTTTAGGTACAAACCGCCACAGGTCAACAGCCACATCAACCTCCTTTTTCTTGTGAAACTTGTAAAGTTGTGGAACATCGAACCGAAGCTACAGGAAAAGGTTGATTCGCATGAAATCTTATATACGTCAAAAAATATCTATAATACTTGAATTGCAAGATAATTGGAAAGAAGCAACTGCACACGCCTTTGAATTCTGATATGAGAACAGCCTTTTCTATTATCATGTTCAAGTTTACACTTTGTGGTGTCTTTCCCAAGCTGATGGTTGCTAAAAGCACATTTTTTCTGTCACACTTGCGAAAACTAAGTTGAAGTGTAAATGCTATACCTCACATATAACCTCGGCACTGCTTGCATTGTAGTCTCGCAAAGCTGTTCTTTTAATATGCTGCAAGCGCAAACAATTGCATAATCAAGAATAAATTACACCACTAAATATCAGTAACATCCCCATTTGTTTTCAATTTATGATAAGAGTAAGAACATTAAAGGTTATACTAATATAGTAATAGTAATGTACACGATGAAAGTGGTGAGGAGGAATTTGCATTGAGGTACATGATCTATAAAATAAGTACATAAAATGCTCAAAGTAGTTATTGCAACATATTTGCCCTCAATAAATTAATTTAAGTTGCTTATGTTGCCATAGGAACAACTTCACCAACTTTGACTTTTCCAGGTTAATGTACGATAATTTCAGGTAAATGTTGGATTTGTAAACAGAAAACAATGATCGTTGGACTTCTGCATAAATGAATCTATAACTCAGAAGAAATAAGAGCAAACACACTACAGAACTTATTCGATTGATACAATAGGACTCCACAAAAACTAGCAGGTACTCGATTACAATGGTGCAGATAACCAACATACTTATTGGCCATATTTGTAAGAGAATTATAACAAGCTAGTCTACACCTACGAGAAGTTGAGAACTCAACAAATAGACATCATATGGGAAATAATAAGTATGGGGAAAAACCCTCCCTCCTTAAAGAAAGGAAGAGTACAAGGTTAATTGATTCTTTCTAACATTCCACAATAGTCTGTCTGTCACAAGTGGAGGCTGATAACTGACTGATAAGCGCTTGGTCTTTTTGAGATGGTTCATCTCCCAATCCTACTTAATTAGAATTGCATAGATGCATGGTCATCTCCTAATCCTAACGTTGGAAATGACCCTAAGAAAACCAGATATTGACCTCTTAACAAGGTTCGAATTAACTACTAACAAAAAACTAAAATTAGTGCCTGGTGAATAATATTTTGATACAGCAAAATTACTGTACATAAAATCCACAAGAATTTGGTTTATACTGAGAAAGCTTATACTTTTTTCAAAATGGAACGCTATCAAATACTTATGTAGTAGGACGGCATATTTTTCTTTATGCTCACAGCTTAGATTATGCAGCACACCAAATAGAAGTCAGCCAAATATATATCAAACTAAATCTACCAAGAAATAAGTAATTCCCAGCTTCAGGTAGATATATTGGCTTACATCTCTTGTTGTTGTCTTGTGCAATGAATAAACTGCCTGGGATGCAACCTATCATGTCAACAGTCCACACAAAATTAAGATTATGAAGGACATAAGAATCCGCTCAGGATTCATATATGATATAACAGCTTCAACAGTAATCCTTGAAGTTCGTGGTTTCTACCTTCAAAGCCAAAGATAGGAACTCCATGTCAGCTCCTTTCTTCCGTGTACCAAATGGAGGATTCATTACAACAGTATCAACAATGCGACCTAAGCAAAAGGCACGCACGCCGTTATGACACTTATGACTCAACCAGATAAATGCCAAGTAAATCTCGTGCAATCCAGGTTCATTCAATTGAATCAATGACCATTGGATGTGAGAGAAATGTGTTAAGATAGTTCATGCTAGGTGTAGACAATACCTTGCCATGGTAAATGCCTGATATCACATCGTATGAAATCCATGTTTAGCTGCAAGAGTGTGTCATCATCAACAGATGAAACAAACGAAAACATTTGTACATCACATATTGCCATCATGGGACAGGGCAGAAACAAATACCTCGAGTTCCTCCGCATTTGACATTGCAATTTCAATAGAGTCAGCATCAACATCAATCCCAATAACATGCCTACAAAATCATAATCAGCATGCGTAACATAGCAATGTCAAAAGACCAAACGGGGTTGGAAAAAGAAAGATAAAAGGTGAATCCCATGCATCAAGCATTATCTTTTCTTGAATACATGACCTAGATGTAATTTTAACAACAATCCAGTTTTACCAAAGCACTGGGCAAAACCATTCTTACAACACCACCACCCGGCCAAGGTGTAACCACATTCCCATAATTGTAAGAGTGGTTTCACAATTGTTAAGGAAAAACTGGTTTTGTTACAAGACCTTATCCAGACCCTACAGGTCACCAATGGAGCAAAGCAAACTATTGCTTTGCAAAGATTTTCTGTCACCGAATAAGATTGAATAGTCGAATAGTTTAGACCTACTCTGCATCTAAAAGACCAGCAGCAAGTCCTAATGTACCACAGCCGCAACCAAAATCAGCCACCACTTTACCACTCACATCCCCATATGAATTCTCTGCCTATAAACACATCAAAGATACAGTCTTTAAATTACCTATACAGTAACATGAAGCAATGACTCACAACTAGCTACTAAAGGACATCTTTTAACCCAAAAAAAAAAGAAGCAATTGGCATCCAAGAAAGTAGATAAAAGGAGAATTTACAGTGTATAATAAGCGAGATGCAATATGGGCTCCAGTGGGATACTGTTCCAATTCAATCTGTTGCAGAATCAAGAGTATTCTTTGTGAAGTTAGCATGAAAAAAGTGTAACTTTAAGCTCAGAATATTCATAGAAACGTGCTAATAGTGGATTAGAATTAGATAGAGGAAAATAAAAGGACCTTTGGACTATCGAATTGCTGGAGAGAACCGAGAAGAGCCTCTAGCTGCTTCAGCTTCATTTCGAGCTCTGCTGTTTGATTCAGGCCAACAAGGTTAACAGCATTAAGCCCTAGAGCTCGAGACTGACACTTCTTGATGTTCTTTTCTTATGAAATTGGTGTGAATTTAACATTTAGTAAAAATAAGGGATTGTTTTGTTATTTTTCAAAAAATTTAATTCTCCACTATTTAGAGATATGATTATATTATAATTAACCACTTTACATTATCTTTTGACACAATTTCATAAATCCGGCCCGATTGAAATGCTTGGTATATCTTTTCAATATTTCTTCCTCTCTTTCCCCTAATTTCTCTCATTATTCTCCTCTTCCCTTTTTTCTTTTCTCTTTTTATATCTTTTTTATTCTTCTTGCAACTGCACCCTTACTTTTATTTGAGACTTGATTAAAAGTGTTTTGTTCGAGATTATCTTCGTGATTTTGTTCCTTTTCATCACTTTTATGCTTGTTAGGGTTTTGTTGTTCTGATTTGGGGATCTTTTTGGTTGTTTCTTTGAGTTTTGCATCCATTCGTTCTATATTGGTTGCTATGAATGACATGGAAGGTTCAACAGATGGTGGTCGGAATGGAAAGATAATGCAATAATTTGCAATGAAGTCTTTTCTCGTTTTTCGTGTTCTAGACAACTTATGTGTTGGTTGTTGAAGATAGGGAACACAATTTATTTATTTTTTTGTGATATAGTACAAAATGCTTGCGGTCATAGGTAAATTCATTGAAGGTTACTTCTTTGATATTATGGTTTTATGAGTACATTTTTTATGTGTTTACTAGGAAATATACAAATAACTGTGGTACTTGATGAAGCGCATGGAGATCTTTAAAATGAGAAAAAAAATTAATTTTTTTGATTTGATGATGATATTTGTTTTCAATTAACTTTTTTTAGTTTGTTATTAACATAGCAGACAACATTTATATGCGGTTGTTTTCTTTGAACATGTATGTTATTGTATGAGAACATGGGTAATTTATCTGGTAACATGGCTTGTTTTTTTCTGGGTACACGAATTATATGCTTTACTTTTATTTCATGGTTTACTTCTTATGTGTTTCTGAGAGAACATGATTTGTATGCTTGAGAACATGGGTTAATTCTCTGGGAACATGGCTTGTTGTTTTAAAAACATATATTTTATGCTTTAAATTTGTGATAAGAAGGTTGACGATAAGATAAAGAGGAAGGAGGCAGAGACATTGACATAGAAGAGGGCCAAAGAATCAAAGAAGACGGAGGACGAAGCATCACATAAATAGATGTTGAAGCATCATTGAAAACATAGGGTGATGATCAAATGAATCTTATTGTTGAAGTAGATGATGTGAAATCGATAGAGATAAGGGCGAGGTAAAAGGTACCAAGGGAAGGAAAGGAAAGACTAGTTTGGTAAGTTAAATTTTATGTTGTGAAGATTGGTTTTGTAGTATTTCCTTAGTGGTAGTTGTAACTGAACACAATACTTGGTTGTAAATGTAACTAAATACTTAATTTTCTGCTTGATGTACAAGTTTGAATATATTTTAAGATCATGGTTTAATATGTTGAGATCATGTGTTCATATATTGAAATCATTGTATTATATTGAGAACATTGTTTAACATTTTGGGATCATGGATATTACAATTGAGAACGTGAAAATGATGTTTGAGCACATGTGTTAGTACATTGAGATCATGTATTAATATGTGATATCATTGTGTTATATTGAGAATATTTTTAAATATTTTTGAGATATAATTGAGAACATGGTTATGATGTTTGAGTACGTGGGTTAATATGTTGATATCGTTATGTGTTATCTTGAGATCATTCTTTAACATTTCTTTGAGATCATAGGTATATAGTTGATAACATTGGTATGATGCTTGTGTACATGGAAACATTCACATATTCCAATAAAAATACAGAAACAAAGTTCATATTTTATGTTTGATGTACAATTATCTATCAATAAAGTAGTGAACTAAGTTTTTGAATGCATAAAATAGTGAAGTGAGTTTTTGAATAGATAAAGTAGTGACTATATCAAGTGTTTATTTGAATGTTTGTTTCAAACTCATTAGTGATTTGGCTTCTTCCCTTTCAAGTTTGCTCTTGACTCTTTATGGGTTTCTTCCTTTGATTTGGTTAAATCTGGATCTTTTACTCCTCCTCCTTCTTCTTCTTCTTCAAGTTAATGAATTAAGTAACCTTCATCAACAAATAACCCTCGATACATTAATACTAGCCAATCACAAATTGCAAACTTTTCAACGTGCAACACCATCATTTTTATACCTGCAAGGGACATATCTATATTATCAAACAAACTACATATATTATGTTTCAAATGTTACGCAAATAAATGTCTATGTTTGCAAACCAACTACTACATTACAATAATGGGTTAAAACTGCATAAAACATGGAAAAAATAGCAGAGAACATGAAATGTCATGCACAAAAATTTCTCATAATGGCAAATCAACTACTATATTGTTATCATGAGTCAAACTCCTAGAAACATAGATACAATTGCCGGGAACATGGAATGTCATGCAAATAAATTCCTCATAATGACAGAGCAACTACTACACTGTAGTCATGGGTCAAACTGTAGGAACCATAACTCAAATAACAAAGAACATGGAATATCTTAAAAACAACATATCAACTACTACATTATAATCATGGGTCAAATTGCATAAAATATGGGCCAAATAGATGAGAACATGGAGTATACTACAAATACGATTACATATGCACACAGCACAACTATTTCATACCAAATATAGTGAGTATTACACAAAACATAAGCAAAATGGTAGATAACGTGGACTATGCTTCAAAAAAAATTCACACGAGCTGAGCATTTATTTCATAGCAAATACAGGGGATGTTGAGAACATGTGGTATATTGGCGAGAAGATAGTATATATACGTAAGAGCATAGGGCGAACAGTAAAAAACATAACTCAAAATGATTTTGTGAAAAAACAAAGCACAAAATGACAGTCAGGTTTTAAGTGAAAATATAGGACATATTCCTGAGAACATGGAACATATACGAAAAAACATAGAAACATTGTATACCTTGTTTTTTCAGACGATCTAAGTTTATCATTGTGATCAAATTTCGAATGAAAACGTCGTTCGTTCATTTATTTCATCTTCGTTCATCAACTATAACATGAATCGATCGGTACATCAATGGTTTCATATAATCAACACAAAATCACAACATATTCATCTAAATTCAAAGAAATCAAAGACATACCTTGTCCGGTCTACTTTTTTTGCAGCTTCCTGATGTTGGAGCTTGAATGGCGAGCAATATATCAGCTTCCAATGATCGATTTCGTCGGATTTGAAGAGGCGAAAATCGCAGTTAAGAGCTAGAAGCTCTGATCGATCATCAATGACGATTAGAGAGAGAAAGAAGAGAGAGAGAAATGAGGAGGGGCAGTTAAGTGTGGGCTGAGGGTTTGAGAGCTAGGGTTTTGACTTTTATATTGATCCATATAATTATAGTCCGATCCACCTTCTGGCCCTTAGGTTGGGGTGTTTCTAATAACTAGTTATTAGTTGGGGTTAATTTGTAATATATAAAAAGTATATCTTAAGTTCTTTATTTAAGGATGTCTCTTAGGATACTTTCTCTTAATTCTCTGGATGAGTTTTTTATCGACCATTGCCACCCTTTTAGAATTTTGGACCTAAACTAATTAAATATATCTAGTAGCCTCATAATTAAAGTCGTAGCATTCTCCAATATCGAGTGTTATTTGTGGTGTGTAGTTCGTGATTTATATACGTAATTCATAGAGTTTGATTTTTGGGTTCATCACATCATACAAATACAAACATTAATTTATAAATAACTATGTTGTTGCAAACGATGACATATTACGAAAGAAATTAGAATTATGAGTAATCCAAAATGTCAATATAGTTGGTTTGAATAATTCAAAGGCATTGAGTACTAACAAAGTTTAATCCCACTCATTAGAACTTAGAATTGAACTTGCATGTAATTTTGAAATGTTAAATGAAAGACATGTAATCATTTATAAAGTTCTAATATGCACACACGAGTCACGACATAATATGTGAGTGACTATATATATTGGTTTATAAAGTTATTATATAATTCAAATTGCAGTCCATAAATAACTGTGTCGGTTTTAAAGCTCCGAATTCAACCAACCAGTGAACAAGTGTTACATTTCCTAATCAAATGATTTTAAAAGTTAACCCTACTTTATCATCTCTATTTTATATATCTCATATATCTTCTTTATTAAGTCGACATTTTTTTAAATGCTCCATTTGTACTAAAATTACTACTTATAGAGCATACTTTATAGGTAAACTGGTCATTTGAAAAAGTAGTTGTTAAATTGCGACTTAACATTTCATTTTCTGAAAGTGGATCATAATTGTGATACCTAAAATGTCCAATCTACTTGAAGAAAGTATCACCGGTACAGAGAAGTTAATACCAGTGTTGAAGGATAAAGATAGCCCAACCCAGAGAAATGAATAAAGTAGAGCATAGCATTGAATGCAGCTGTTATGATCGAGCCGTTTGATAATAAACAGGGTCCCATTATTATTCAAAAAAAGGAAATGCTTTTCTTTTCTTCCATTGATTCAAATATATTTCTGTTGGGTTTGAAATTTATTGAGAGGGATGAAAAGGAGTGTTTGACTCTAAGTCCATTACTACTATACTCTCTCTTTCTCTGTAACACACATGCCTAACTGTGTCTCTATCTTTGTCTTTTAATGTCTCTCATTCTTGAAACTCCAAAACTTGCCAATACCAATTACTACTAGCCTCTCTTTCTATATCTATACTACTATATCCCTCTCCTTGTCTGCCTGCTTTTACCGATTCTAGATACTCTTCTCTTTCTACACTTTCATCCAACATCTTTTCTAGCTCCACTTTTCTGTGTTTTGTTTTTGAAATCAAAATCAAGTCTTGTGTAAAAGGGACTACTCATCAACTGACTCTAGAAAGAAGAAGGGGGAGGGTTCAAGAAAAATGAGTGCTTCAAAGTTCATTAAATGTGTCACTGTTGGAGATGGAGCTGTTGGCAAAACCTGCATGCTCATCTGCTACACCAGCAACAAGTTTCCTACTGTTAGTCTTTTCCTTATATATATATATTTTTATGTATCCTATTGTTGGGTTCTAGCTCCAGAGTAAAAATCTTGTCTTGTTTCCCATTTATAGTCCTTTCCCCATAAGTTCAAGAGTAAAAATCTTGTCTTGTTTCACATTTCTATAAGATTATACCATCTGGGCTTCTTTATGTGAGACTATATGTATTCCTGTTTGGCAGGATTATATTCCAACTGTGTTTGACAATTTTAGTGCTAATGTGGCTGTTGATGGCAACATTGTCAACTTAGGGCTTTGGGATACTGCAGGTGAATAGTGACTTTTATATGTTCTGTTTGAACTTTGAAGAGAAATTTATCTATCTTGTCTTTGAAACATGTCTAATTTGTGTCAATTTATGTGGTTTTGCAGGTCAAGAAGATTACAGTAGGTTGAGGCCACTGAGTTACAGAGGTGCTGACATTTTTGTGTTGGCTTTCTCCTTGATCAGTAGGGCAAGCTATGAGAATGTCCTCAAGAAGGTACACATTTTGTTTCTCTGACTTTCTTGGTTGTCTTTTATGCATATCTAGATAGATAGATGGTAAGAGCTTAGATTTTATTTAGTTTATCTATGTAGAAAACTAGAAGACTTCACAACGTTCATAGTTTAGAACTTCCATGTTTATTTTGGCATGTGAATTATCTGTACCAGTCACATAAGTTCTTAGTTCTACACAATTGCTTCATGATTCAGCTTGTTAGTTGCAAAGCTTAATTTCAATAGTTCTTGTTTTATAAGGAATAACATTCTAGAAGACAGTATTCCTAATACACTATTCTGATTTTCATCTCAGTGGATGCCTGAACTTCGTCGATTTGCACCCAATGTTCCAATCGTACTTGTTGGAACCAAATTAGGTATGTCCTGAAAGTTTAGGACACAAGTTCACATGCTATTTTGGGTTGTTTGGAGTGTTAATCATGTGACACTATGTCGTTTGAATTTTGGTTATTCTTTTCCGGCATCAGATCTTCGTGAAGACAGCGGATATCTGGCCGATCATGTGGGAGCTAACTTCATTACCACATCTCAAGTGTGTAACTATCCTCTGTTTTATCACTCAAGGTCATGTTGGCATTAAGCAAAGACTGACTATATGTTGCCAATGTGCAGGGAGAGGAGTTGCGAAAACAAATTGGCGCAGCTGCTTATATAGAGTGCAGCTCAAAGACTCAACAGGTTGATTCATTGTCAATTTACGCCCTTATAATAACAAGCCTTAAGTTGAATGATCAAGAGAACTTCTTGCAAGAACTTATTATGATATCTACATGTCTGGCAGAACGTCAAAGCTGTCTTCGATACTGCAATTAAGGTTGTGCTTCAACCACCACGGAGGAAGGAAACAGTGACAAAGAGAAGACACAGGAGTAGTGGTTGCTCCATTGCGTAAGTACAGCCTTATACTAATTTAATCATTTATGTACATGGTCCAGTAGTTACTGTGTCTCAAGAACAGGGGAAATTGGGTAGTTGATGAGGTGAAGTAACATGCACAAGGTATGGTGAATGCCAGTGTATAGAGTCGAAGAGATGTGGACCCATACTTCATAGTAAAGCATGTCTTCGAGTACATGGTCCTGCAAGCGTAGTTTCACTATGTAAACATGTACAGGCATCATAGGCTAATCATAGCCAACGAGATAG
Source organism: Plantago elongata (assembly GCA_036897095.1). Lineage (NCBI taxonomy): Eukaryota > Viridiplantae > Streptophyta > Magnoliopsida > Lamiales > Plantaginaceae > Plantago > Plantago elongata. The sequence goes on from JAYMSP010000044.1 coordinate 61,046, forward strand.
GAAAAGTGTGTTTCATTTCTCATGTAAGTCCAGTTGAACTAAGAACTCAGAGAACCCATACTTACAGTAGCATCAACACAGATAACTTACTCAGAGAACCCATACTTCAAGAGATGCATCTCCTAAGTTTGAGCCTAACCGAAGTATGGACCAGGATTCAGTAGACATCTTAGGTGCCAAAACATCTGGTTTACTCTGGATGTTGGTCATGTCATTTTCATTCTGTTGTTTTGGCGCATTAAGGATTTGTCATTGGTGAAGTTGCAGAAAATTATGTTGTCTGGTGCAGTCAGGCCCGGGGCTTTAAAACTGTGTGTTCCTGCAATTGTTTTACTAACTCTGTTTACATATATCATTGGTAATATTGCAGGAGTATCGTCTGCGGTGGTTGTGCTGCTTAGCAACGTGGGATTACTTCAATCGATCACTTTTGGCAACTGTATCAGGAGTACTTGTTCTGTAACCTGAGCAGATTAATGTGTAAACGTTTCGTGCACTTTCACGCGTACCTTACAGTATCGTTTGATGTGATATTATTTGTAGAATCCAATGGCATATGTATGAGAAGGAATTTGTTCATTCCCTTAACCTCCAGGTGCATCACCATGGTTTTGTTCTTTATAGCAGCAGTGTTCTTTTTTAGTCTTTACTAGTTAAAGAATTTGAATCATTCTCTTTTCACACTGCCTATGACTGGGGGAAATAAGACCATATGAAGTGGAATCTACTAAATCGAATTAATAGAAAACCAAGGAAACCTAAGCAAAAGAGAGTGCCTGGATATGTTTAAGCCGGAACACTCAATTTCATGCTCAATGGTTGAAACTCATTTTCACCAATTTCATTATCACCAAACTACATTAACTTCCAACACGGATCTGACTCTTTAGTAAGCCGGCTCCCAAAACCCAAAAACTGATCAAGTGTGAGAACATTTTGGACCAGGGAAACAATTCACAACTTATCTTGGACCAGACCAGACTAACAATAACAAATATCAAAGCAAGAATGTCTCCATAACAATTAACAACGCACAACACATCTCAAATACAAGTGGATCTTATTAAGAGGATCGGAAGTAATAGCTTATTAAGATGAGAACGGAGGGTCTTATTGCACAGAAGAGTGGAACAAATACTTATAAAATATCACAGACAATGGAGGGAACTCTGCAGCCTTTTCCTTTATTATAGGCCCAGTATAATTTTACACATCACCCTGGAATAATGTACAATAAGTACATCACAGACGTGGTCTTGCTTCCAAAGATTTCTCGACTGGTGCACTCTGCAGAGAAAAAGTCGATAACATGTTAATAGAGTATGCTATTACACTAGTTACTTTCAGTTTGAAGCCTCAAATGGTAACACCAAAGATGAGCTTTCAATTCCACACACAGAACAATCACACAATATCACTATCAAAAGATGATCACAATAGCCAAAAATTCTTATCACAAAGCAATTACCTTTCCAGAGAAGTAAAATAAATATGCACAATGTCATATAATTATAGAAGTGGAGATAAAGGAAGAGAAAGTACTAACAAAATCTAATTTTCACTTGTTCGGGCAAAAAAACAGAGGCGGGATTACCTCAAAGGATCATTACTTGAGCTCCAACAAGTCAATTTACAACCAGTCAATTTGAGGCCAAAGACTGTTATTTAGTGGATACCCGGTCACACTTTTTAACTTTCTATAACAAGCTACTGACCCAAAGCACTCAAAACTTTCTTAATTAATCACGATGCAGAAATTTCACCTCTGTCGATTTAGCAAAAAAAATTATTGTAGCGACATCTAAAACCATAACCAATAAAATTAACTTGCACAAAGAAATCACTTTCAGTTACACTAGCTTTTCTATGGGGGTAAAATACAACAAAATCAAGAATATTTACCAGTGGAATGCCCCGTTTTGCTCTTTCTTCCAGAAACTTAGACGGTTTGAAGAAATCACCGTATAGTTCAGACCATTTTTTGAGACTTCTATATACATAATCTGCTCCAATCGTGTCTGCCCAGAAAATAACACCACCACTGCAGCCAAAAGCAAAATGTCACTTACTTTTCTCCTCTAAACAGTAACGTCATAATTGGGATCTTGACGATAATACATTACGAGTAATGAACTATTGGCCAAGTATTAATAGTATCTTTTTCCCTTCCTTGCCCACTCCTACTTGTGCCCAAATTAGTTAAATTTTGATCTTTCAAATAAACATTTCCCATTCTGATGCAGTCAAGTTTGATATCTTTGTGTAGCTCCAGGTACATTTATGTTCACAAATCTCAATACTCCCAAACCTTTGCTCACTAAGCGAATAGAAAAGTTATACTACTATAGTATATGTTAGTACTTGTTATCTTAACATCAGCTTTTAGTGTTCAAGTAAATTGAGTGAGCTTATTCCAAATAAGAATAAAATAAGCTACCATAACTTGATTGAAAAAAGCAGCAGCAAAGAGATCGATATGCTGGAAAACTGACCGAAAAGATGGGAAGCTCATGCCAAGAAGAGTTGCAACGTCAAGGTCTGATGCTCGAACTACAACTCCATCCTCCAGAACGCGACATGCTTCATTAACCACTGGAAAGAGTACCATATTGACGACTTCTTCATCCGTTACAGATATTGGCTGCATGGAATATCCAGAACAAAGTATTTACTACAAGTCTTAAAGTGCACAAACAGACATGCCCACATTAAAAGAATCTGAGTACAAATACCCAAGAAGATTTGTAATTTAACTAATTAATTTTCATATACGCAGTAAACCATGCCACTTACCTTTCCTCCAGGCATTAAATTGGTACGCCTCCTAGATTCCTCTATGAGAGGGAGCACTGAAGGATTAGGTCTAGGTTTGCTTCCTTTCTCATAAATAAAGAATCCTTGACCATTAATTTTACCTGCAGTAGGATATACACAAACAATTAGAATCGTATCTTATAATATGTCATTTAACCAGACATGTAACATTTCGTACCGTGTTTCCCATTCTTGATGAAACTTTCCAGAGTATCCACCAGTGGAGTGCTAAATGTCCGATCAGGAAATGCTGCAGCAAACTGTTTAGAAGTTGCAATAGCTACTCCGTATCCAGCAACATCCTGAAGCCTGAGAAGAATCAGGAATCAGGAATCAGGAACCAATCACAGGGAGTGAAAACAGAATGGAGTAACAACTTAAAGTACAATAAGATTTAAGTATTCAACAGAAATATTCATCGGGCTGTAGACAGCATCTTTGAGATAAACAGGACAGGAAACATGTCGAAAGCATGCAAATGAAGGAAAGAAAATTACTGCAGAGGACCCAGAGGGAACCCAAAATCACAAATCAGCTGATCGATTCTGAAGACATCCACCCCTAAATTAGCCAAAAGATGAGCACTCTGCGCGTACGGGAAGAAGGTTCTATTGACACAAAATCCAGTGCAATTTCCCACTACAACTGGAATCTTCTTTATGGTCTTCCCCACAGTCATCAGATCAAGAATTACTTGAGCAGAAGTCTTATCTGTCCGAACAATCTCCAGGAGCGGCATAATATGTGCAGGACTGTGAACAATTAAATATCATTTATTAAGAGAGGCAATCAAAGTTACTTCTATGTGAAAAGCAGCATCTAAAATTAGAAAACATTCAGTTCGAAGTACCATCTAGAGTTACGGATTATGGCTCGTATGAACAATAACGCAAACAAATTATATTAGCAATTATAGTCAATGTTCCAATAACTTCACTGAAAAACCTTGTAGACTTTTTCCTAATCCAGTTTATCTAACTGGCATCCTATTCCCACGCCATTATATGCTCAAGAACATCATATTGCCAGAGAATGACATTCATAGACAATTGCAATTATGCCACATTAAGAAATACATTCGAACTTTATCAAGAAGTCAACCTGAAAAAATGTGCACCCACAATCCTATCTTGGGATTTCGTCTTCTCTCCAATGATATTGAGATCAATAGTAGATGTGTTTGAGGCCAAAATGCACTGAGAAGAGCATGCCTTTTCAATATCAACGAATATCTTCTGTTTTAAGGGTATATTTTCAATAACAGCCTGCAAATGAACATATTTACATCAGAAAGCTTCTTAAAGAAGACTGCTTTTCATTATTAAAAAGGCATCCCTTCATATATCATAATGTAGCACCGACTTTCTCTTTATGGTTACAAGAATTGTTGAGGTCAAGGCGGACAAGAGGGTTATTGGTCAAGTCCATAGAAGAATTTGACCAACTCTATACTTACTTTGAAAATCAGTTGCAATATCTTTCAAACGTACCTCTATGACCATATCCACATCCTTGAAGTCAGAGTAGTCTAGGACTCCTTTAAGCATCGAAAGAGCTTTCTCAGCTCTCTCCTTTGTCAACTTTTTCCTTGATACAAGACCTCTGACATTCGCTGCCACACAACAAAGCAAAGAAGAAATGAGTTCAAGCAAAACAACAAAGTAGAAACTACGCCATGTAAAACTTTAATTATCATTATTCAGGTTTGGACACTACACCATCCAGTGTAGTGAATTGTTTCTTTTGTCCCAACAAGTAAATCTTTTTCCTTTTTCTTCCTTTGGTTCATCTTTCTTTTATTTTTTGGGTGGAAGAGGGGCGGTGCGGTAGGATTTATAACTTCAAAATTTTGATCTAATCAAATCTACCTTCAACTGATTTTATGCCCTTTGAAAGATACTCAGAACTGATTTCTTTGAGGATGACATATGTATCACTCAAAATTAACGCAGTAGCGATGCCAGAGCCCATGAGACCTCCACCTATTACAGCAACTTTCTTTATAGATCTTGGTTTGAGCCCAACATCAGTGACATTAGGAACCTGCATGACAGCAAATTTTATATACTTTTCCAGGAGAACCACTATGAAATTCTCACAGTATGAGAAGTGAATTTCCTCCCACAACTCCAACATGGGAGCATGTATTTGTAGATACCACTATGTAATAAAACTGGCGGAGAAACAAGTACCTTCATTGTTAGCCTTTGAGAAAAAAAGGCATGGACAAGACCCTTTGACGTGCTGGTCGATACAAGCTCTTTGAATACCTTTGATTCCTGGAAATGATTTTCATATAGTAAGTTGTGAGACTAAATCTAACTTCTCCCCAAAAAAACATGAATGATACACCACCTCTTACTTTTATTTAGTTATTAATGCATCAATGAAATTTTTTTAACCTTCTCCTTTCAAACCAAAGATAATGAGATGATTAGCAATAGCAAGAGAATAACGAGAAAGCCAACCCTTTGTCACAGTATTACCTTTAAAAGTCCAGTATATCCTCCATGAATGATTCCTTCTTCAACCGCATCAAGACATGCCTGGTGTTGAGGTAAGTGCTTAGCAGTCTGTTTGGCCTTTTGCCTTGCTTGCTTTATTATATCGCGTGCTTCAGAAAGGGTACCAAGTTTATCTGTCTTATGAAGGGAACGTGTCCAAGGTTTACGTCTGCTTGCAATGTCTAATGCCCACTGCCGAGCTACTTCCAGCAGTTTTTCTGAAGGCACAACATCATCAATGAGACCAAGCTTCTTTCCTTCCTCTGATGTTATTGGCCTGGATGACTGTAAATAAATATAGGTGTCAAGGACCCATAATGCACTGAGAAAGAAAGAGACTGTAGCCAGGATGTCAAATGAATTATTATGTGAGTATGCGACCATAGCATCCCTCCACATTCAAAGGTAAGTTCAAGGGGATTGTGATCCCAATTCAGCAGAGACAAGGATATCAATGACCATATGATTCGTAAGGCAAAATAAATAAATGAGACCTCTTCCAGAATATTCTTTTTCAAACGATCATACTGGGCAACCAGGACCTTGAGCTGGTGACCTGACGTGTGTTATCATCCATGGGTTTGCTACTATACCTTGTGTTTTGCCCAGTTATAATTTATATAATCAAAAGATCCCATAAAATGTAATGTTTCCATATTTAACCCTATCCGGAAATGTCAAGGAGGAAAGTTTACCAGCATCATTTCAAGAGCTTTGGGCAGTCCTACGAGCCTAGGGAGACGTTGCGTACCTTGAGAACAGTCATGAACACACATCAATAATTCAGCATAAACTAATTTAACTTTCCGGCAAAAAAAAAAAGCAACACTTGTCAACCTTAAGAAAACAGCAGTGGCTTACCTCCTGCTCCAGGGATAACTCCAAGGGTGAGTTCTGGGAGACCAAGTTGCGCTTTTGGAGCAGCAATACGTGCATGGCATGTCTGCATTGTAGGTAATGAAATAAGCTTGAAGGTTAGTTAAACAAAGAAAATTAATTTGACCCAAAATGATATTTAACATTGATAGTTATGTGAGTGAAGGTCACGAACCAGGGTAACCTCCAAGCCACCTCCAAGAGCAAGCCCCTCAATGGCAGCAACAACAGGCTTGTGGGCATCTGATGAAGACAAATACGAGCATGAATATTGTAAGAAGAAATTTGAGCAAACATGAACCAATACATATTCACAGTGTCAAATAAGTCAAGGACCTTCAATCATGTTGGTTTGGAGATCGATTGATACATCGGGTAATAAAGAACTATCACCTGCAAATACATAAATCTGAATTAGTCTCAAGCAAGTGCTTAGTGGTGGTTATGGAGTGAAAAAAAACAAAATAGATGTACTTTACCAGTTTCATGCACCCTTGCAAACACATTGATATCAAAACCGCCAGAGAATCTTCCACCAGCACCTGTCAATCAAATTTAGTGAGAACTCAGTTTTGATTGCATGAAGCAACAAAATTCTCAATAGATAAATTAGGTGCTCAAGATCACCATATACCACAATATAAATCAAACAACAGAAAGTTCCTCAGATGTATAATGACTCACATTAAGCCCATCAAGTAAGTCCATAAAAAAACAGCCTTTTCAAAGAATTAGGAAAAAATGCCTAGCACTTGTGTGGTCGAGGTCTCAGGGATGCATAAAGTATGTTCTATTTCGTAATGGTTAGGAAAAAACCGCATCTCTTCTGAGAATTTCACTTCTTTCAGTACTTTTACAGCTTAGAAATTATCTTCAGACTTCACCAGATATAAAGAGAATATATACTCTATACAGAATGTAATTATGGAAACTATAGTCAATTCAAAATCTTTACTCCGGTTTCTATCACCAAACATACTAGTGTAATGGTCAGAAGTATCAAGCTGATCAGATTCAGCAACCTCAAATGATAACATAACGCATAAAACAAAGCTTGAAGAAGAAGAATTACCAGTAAAGACAACAGCTTTAACATCATCTCTAGCCATGGCCTCGACGATCTTCTCCCTGATTCCATCGAAAACTAAAAAGACAAAGTAGAGAAAAAAAAAACAAGCTGAATAAAAACCGACGAAAAGTCATTGGAGAAGGAGAAGATGAGTTGGATTACCAGCAATCGCGAGAGAATTGACGGGCGGATTGGATATGGTGATGACGGCAACACCGTCGTTTCCAACCTCCATTGAAACAGCTTTCCTTAACTTACTCATCTGTACTATTTTGTTGTGTGTGTGAATATGAATCTTGAGTGAAATAATTGGGAAGAAGAAGAGATGAGATTTTGGGTTTTAATTAGTATAACGAATGGTAGTAGTATTGCAGAAGAAGAAGAAGAAGAAGAAAAGTTGTCGAAAATGGCAAGTAATTATGGAGTGTGATCTCGAAATTGGATTGCTATTCACTATGCCGACGATGGTTGACCAGCCAAGACGATGACGCTGATTGATTTGGATATGGATCATCCGGTTTCGATTCCTTTTTCACTTTTCTTTATTTTTAAGGATCAGACTTTTTATTTTTTCGATTTCGGGTTGGTATCCGCTACATGCAACTAATCCAACCGAGCATTGTCAAATTATTTTTTGGTAGGTAAGGATCGGATTTTAACTATCACGATTACGAAATATATTTTATTATAAACATTGCAATTTATTATAAATATTACAAATTTATAAATGACAATTCGTGTTTTCCTATAAAACTTATTAGAGTACTATTTTACATTCAATTGTTTTCTATTTTATTTATTCACAACTTAGTATTAAACTATCATTATAAATAATTTAATTATATCATATGATGAAATTTAAGTTATTGAATTTTCATTATGTATTTTATTAAATTATTTATAGTATTATATTTAAAGAGTTATTAGTGGTTGAAATTTAAGTATAAACGACAAGTTTTATAATGAATTGAAGGTTGAGGGAGCATAATGGAACTTAAGTGGGTTAATTAAATTTTATGTTTGAAATTCAACGTATTTGAATTATTTGATACGGAATTTTAATTGAGTGTATGATATTTATTAATTTACTAAATTGTGAAAAATTATAAAATTAAAGTGTAGACTATGTTTTTCTAGATGTAAGTAATAATGTGAGTTTTATTTAATTTTGTCATTATTGAAAATGAGAATTGTGACTCCATTAAAATGTGAATAGATAAATAATTGATAAATTTGAATTCAATCAAAATGAATATTTAATTAGTTATGTGTGCAAATCACTAACATTTATAATTAGAATAATATACTCAGGTATCTCGCCGGAATTTGTACTCTTATTTGATTAAGTCGGAAAGTTTAGGGGCTGATTGGAGTAGCATTCAAATGCCCGTTTGGATGCTACTCGGAAATTTTGTGTTTGTTATGGCATTTAAATGCCGAAGATCGAAATGGCTCTACAGCAGTAATATTTTTCTCCACCTATATAACAAACCTATAATACCTTATTCAATTACAATTCTATACCAAATACAATTTTAACAATCCCACTACAATTCTCATCACTATTCAGACATTTAAATCGGGGCATTTAAGTCGTATGTGAATCCGTCCCTTATTGTTAAACATGAAAAATTACATGTTCTTATAGAAGTAAAAGACTTGTATTCAACAAAAAAAGTCGGTACAAATGGAAATCACATCTAGAATGGAGTAATTGTGGACGGAAAATACATGCTAAACTTGTTCATTATTAATTTCTGCGTCCAGTTTATTGTTATATCCATCCACATGATCCGAAACTTCTCCGTCCAATTAATAATTGGTCAGTATGGCCTCTGCTCAATCAATATCTCAACTGTCAGAATAATCAGAACAATCATGTTCATGAACAGGTACTCAATCCGTGCAGATTAGGTAGGATACAAATCAAATCAAATATAAATTAGTTTCATCAAAGTAGGAAATTAAGATGTAAATAGATTAGTATAAAAAAAATTATGATACATGGGACATGTCAATGGTACGATTTATCACTAGTTTTTAATTAGATTTTTATGAACATTTTTGATAAAAAACTCGTTACATAAAATCAATCTCAATAGAAACGGTCAAGTTGTTCGCTGACCAGCTCGGTCGGTCGAATGGGCTCCAATAGAGTCGGTTCGGCCGGACATTTGATCGGCTGAAATGGTGAATCAGTAGAGTTTCGGCTGATTCACCTTACAAAGGCCATATGGCCAATTTTGGGGCACGCTAGGCTGGCCCACCCTATTTATATTCCATTTTTTTATATTTATAATTTATTAAATATATAAAATAAAAATTATATCAATTTTTATGATTTTGCGTTCTCTATAAATAGAGATCACTCTTGACTATATTTTGATTAGTTTAATTTTATGATCTTTAAACGCGTATTTAAACCTTAATAAAATTAATTTTAAAGATGTGATTTGATTAATTTAACTCCAACCACTCTTATAATATGTTAAACAAGTTAAAGAAAATAATAAAAAATAGTATTATTCATGGTCATCCGGATAACTCATTGGACATGATTTTCGACTGCAGTGGTCATCAGAATGATCATCGCCAATGATCGCTACTATTCACGATCATCCCAATGACCCATTAGGAATGGTCTAAGCGCGCAACTTCTTAAAAAATCTAGCTGAAAAGTTAGCTGGTTTGAGAAACTAATAAAGTTAGTTGGGACCTTCTATCGTCAGTCAGGATGTCGCATTGACTAACGTTAGTCACCTATTTTAGTCCATTGGATTAAAACTTCAACGGTTAATTAGGATCAAATAATTTCCTAGCTTTTACACTAATTATTGCCATGTAGTATCGCTCATGTCACATGAAGTGTTGCGCTACGTGTTGCTCTAACCACCTATATCGCTTAAATATAATTAAATATATTTTATTAGATATCATTAAAAAAAACATAATATTTAATACCACAATTAACAAAATTAAAATCTTTAAACAAAAAATTAAAATCAATAATTAAAATTAAATTAAAATATTCTCAAAATTAGGAGATTAAACAAAAAAATCAATAAAAAAATTAAATTAAAATAATCAAAAAAAATTAACTTAGGGTTCATGTGAATGTTATCCTCTTTCTCGTCAATTGTTAATCTTAATTTTGAGTAATGTGGATATTTATGACTAATTTTAATTTTTAAGATTATAATTCTCTTGTAAATTATATAATATGTATTTAGTTATTATTTTTCTAATATTAACGGAAAAGATAAATTTAAATAATAAGTAGCGATTGAGGACGTTAGAAAACGATAGTAGAGTGCGATATGAAGTAATAGTTGAGTGCGATAGAGAGCAATGGACACATGTCAAATGTGAATATATTGATTGACTGTCAGGACAATACCTTAACTGACGGTAGAAAATTTAAAGTTAGTTTATTATGAAAAAGAACAATCAGATATATTTTCAGCTAATTTTAAATAGTGCTATGAGTATTTCAAGTAGCAAGCATGACCCATTTAGTGTGTATTTGTCAAAACACAGTTATGTATTTAAAACTACCCGCATTATTATTTCACAACTCACACTTGGAGCTATAAACAGGTTGAAAAAAATTGCCTGAAATGAACAAATTTACTAAATTATTTAATTCAGACGAATGGTATAGTAAAGTTCGTAAATTAAACTATCATGTACTCCTAAATAACAATATTTAAGGTGTATAATGTTCTAAAAGTTGGAGCAACCCATCATTTTATAAAAGATGATGTTCACTATCAATATACCATTTTGGAAGATAATAGAATTTATAAAAGGCCAGAAGGCCCGGTAAAAGGCAAAGTTACTAGAGTTCTTCACTAATTTCATGACAAAACCGTCATTCAATCCAATATAATGTCGAGAAGCATTTAAAAAAACATTTTTCAACATCTAAAATTCTCATAAAAAAGATCTCCGAGTAGTTCATTGATCATTCGACAAGTTTGTTGCATTTTGATAAAAGAACTCCTTGGAATTGAGGATTTAATTGGAGTATGAAATATACGATACTTCAATTCAATTTTATTTTTTTTCAAAGTCAACAACCTAAGTCGAAACACTTTATATGTTCTAGTTCATCAAGTATCATTTGTGTATTGCACTACAAAAATGTAGCTTCATTCTGATGGATTCTAACGATAGATAGGCTCCGTCGCGATTTAGCGACGAATCACTAAATTCTAGCAACGGATTATATTCGTCACTAGATTTGGTCACGGATAACATATTCCGTCGTTATATTACGACGGAATCCTTATCCGTGGAAGATTTAACAACTAGTAAAAATTTTATCCGCCGTAATATAACGACGGAAACATTTCTCCGTCGTTAGATAGTTTGACCGGAAAAAAAAAGGAAAATTAGAAGAAGCGGGGGATAAATTATTTCGTCGCTAGCTAACAACGGATAAGACGGATATAACGGGCTTAGCAACCCCTTCTTCCTCACTTCACCCCACTGTTTTTTCTCCTCTTCTTCGTTTTCCTCCGCGCGTCTTTTGGTATTCCGGCTATATTGGGCGGTTTCGGGCAAACTTGGTCACATTGAGATGCTCGTGTGACGGCGATTCACTTTGTCCGATCAATTTCAAGTTTCTTCTGTTATTTAATCCGGATTCGAGGTATTTGGCAAAACCCTTACTATTTTAAATTTGTGGATTTTATACATTTTGAAGTGTTTGAGTATGTAGTTAGTTTTAGATGTGCAATTGATGTATTTGTGAAGTGTATAGTAGCTAAATTAGTTTAAATTGATATTCGTATATGTTGGTTTGATTATGGAGTATAATCGTATATGTGAAGTATGCTAAATTTGTTTAAATGGAATGATATTGTGAAGTACTTGATGTATATATATGTGAAGTATGTAAAAGCTAAATTAATTTAAATTTAATCGTATATGTGAAGTATGCATTTTGAATATTGTTCAGCAACTGGCTAACCAATCAGTTACACTCTAGCAACTGAGAAAGGGGAAGTCGAAGAATGGTGTTTGGGTGGATCAGAGAGCAGAGCAGATTGCAGTACAAACCTTCCTTAATTTATAGTTTATGAGTTTCTTTTATTTACTTGATTAATTTTAAGAAATTGATAATAACTTGAACTTATATATGCACTTGATTAATATTGCAGGCTGAGGTGGAGAGGAGGATCGCATAGAGGATGGAGACCGATCAGGATTTGACTGTTGAAGACCATGACAAAATCTTCTTATAGATCAACCCACCAGACGAGAGAAATCGGGTTTATGGTGTGGGTAGTCGAGGAGTCGATCTTGCGGCCAACTGTTCCATTGGCCAGTCCTCTGCATCACGATCTACCGGTCATCATAACACACAACTCGAGGTCGATAACATTGTGACTCCTCTTCAGAACGAGATTGATACTATGAAAACTACAGATGAGCCTCACCAGACCCATGTCGATCGAGAGATCGCAGAGATGAGGTGGATGATGTCCCTCATGAGCCAATGACGTAATCCTGATGATGCTCCTCCTCCTTCTTCTTAGTTATAGCTTTTAGTATCCGAATACTACTATTTCTATGAATTCAACTCAGTAATATTAGGATATTTACATGTGAACGAATGTTTTCACTATATTCCAGTTTCTCATTAATTTATGAACTTTTCGTGCAATTCAACGGTCTTTCTTCATTATAATTGTATTTGGTGACAAGCAGGCTAAATACGATCGAATTAGGTATTTAAGAAATTAAAAATAAAAATAAAAATATGTGCAATTTAACGACGGATAACACATTATCGCTAAATTCACGAATTATGATGATTTGTCCTAATCCGTTCTAACGACGGATAAACTTATCCATCGTTAAACTATAGGTACGGATAATTTTATCTGTGCCTGCATATAACGACGAATAAAATTTACCCGTCGTTAAATGGTGCTGACCATCTAACGACGGATAAATTTTATTCGTCGTTATATGCAGGCACATATAAAATTATCCGTACCTATAGTTTAACGATGGATAAGTTTATCCGTCGTTAGAACGGATTAGGAGATCCGTCGTTAAGTTTAGCGACGGATAAATTTATCCGTCGTTAGGACTTTAACAACGCTACAGACGTTTTGTACGTCTTTAAATCGTCACTAAACGGTTTAGCGACGAATCGGGACTGCTACTCAGTTGCTAGAACCGTAGTTTCTATAGTGTTGGCCATGTATTCCCATAAAAAGGTTGGATGTTACTCCCCGCCCCATTAATATCCTCAATTCATCACAATTTTCACCTATTTGATGTTTCATTAGAAACTACATAATTCATAAACGTATGTTTCAAACTTAACTGTAATTTATTTTTTTATTTTTCATTTTCATATTTTCACTGTTTATTGATAATCTCTTATTATTACTATATACATTACTATAAACAATTCTATCAAAATAATGAATTAATGATACCGCTATGACACTCTCATAATCTTAGGTTTTCAGTTTTACTAAATCTTCGGAAAGTAAACACTTATTCTGGTCATTAACCAGAGGGATTATATTGCAATTTTCCAACTTTTACCTTTTCAGTTTTCCTCCCTGTAGTTCTGGGTGAGTTAGTATTCCTCCCCTATCTTTTCCAGTTAGCAAACCAATGAAAATCTATGTATGCTTGATACACAACTCAAGGTTAGGCTATCAATATCGTTGCCAGTCCACAAAATTACAGATGATAAACGCTTCCTAAGCAGATTTCCGTCCAAACGCTACCACCTATTCCAACACCGTTTGATTGCTCATCCACCGTATTGCCGCCACAACTGTCACCGATTCTGTTACTGGGTAATCTCTCTTGTTTCCTCGTTTCTCATTAGTTCTCAAATTATTAGATATTACTTATCAGATTGCTGATTGCGATAAAAATCCCCTTTTTTTAGATTTGTTTCTGTTCTGCTCGATAACTGTTACTTCAATTTAGCTTCTAGTCATGTCACTTACAATGCCCCCAATAAAGGTGCTATCTTTCTTGGGCTTCTTACTAGTACTATATGAAACCAGTCGAGCTAACAAGCAAGATAGCACCTTTATAGGGGGCATTTCGTTTTTGCAGAAACAAGACTGGAAAAGCTTGTATTTTGTTTAGTTAGTTACATATATAGCTGGAGTACTATGTGTGGAGTGTGATTCTGGGTAATGTATGTAAAGATTTCATTGGTCAAATTGCATAGATGGAAAATAATGGGCTTGATCTGGAGCGCCGAGAACCGACTCCCGGAGAAAGTGACGAGGAAGGAGCTGTGGTTGTTCGTTCTGGTGGAGAAGTAGTGGATGTGAATGAGGGGTTGGATGAAGCACATGTGGTTGAGCTAGAGAAAAAGTTGATGGAACAGGTTGTGTACAGTGAGGAGGAGGCGTACATGTCCTACTGTGATTACGCGCAAGCTATTGGTTTTAATGTTCGGAGAGGAAAGCAATATTATTTCCTGGGGACCAAGAGGGTTAGATCAAAAACTTACTGTTGTTCCAAGGAGGGGGTTAAGGATGATAAAGCTGAGCCTAATGGGCTTGGTTATAAGAAGCCTGAAACGAGGACAGGGTGCAAAGCAATGATATCTTTTAATTGTGATGATAGTGGCCAATGGAAAGTCTCAAGATTTGTAAAGGAGCACAACCATGAAATGGCCCCTCCCTATGCAAAGCCTGCATTGAAGTCTGGTCAGGCAATTCTCGCTGCAAATGTATATGGAAATTGTGGTGCTTTAGAATCAATGGTGAGTATGCTGCTCCTTGTTGTGCGTATTTTCATTGTTTAATTGAAGCTTCTGTCATAGACGTAAAACCTTTTTCTTAGGTTAATATACTACTAACAAGTGCATACATAGTGAGATATTGGAAAGCACATTCACGAAAGCTTACAACTTCAGGAATTGAAGTTAGAGTGTGGAATTAAAATGGAGTGTTACAGGTCGATCGTATACCTAAAGCCTTTGGTGACAATAAGCATGGTCTTAAAAGGGACATGCTGATTAGTATGGATAAACTATATTAATATTAGCTTCTACTATCAGACTTCACACTCTGTAAAAAATTTCAGTATTATTTGATGTCATGGCTCTGTTCCAACATATTCCTGCATACGATCTAGGCCTAATACCAACTTCTGTTCAGTTATTGGGTTCTACGAGAAAAAAAGTGACTTTTAATCATTTGAATGTCCACGATGGACATTTAGCCTGTGTTGTTTGCTTTGGTACCTCTGTTGAAGTTTGATCTTGTTCCTGTATTAAAGCTCTGAGATATTTCGTGTTATAACACCGAAGACAATTTTGAAAATCGGTGATGTTCTTGTTTTTCAAATAGTATTTATTTTGACTTCATTCTCTGTATTTGATGAGCTAAATCTTTGGAGTTCAGAATGTCTAACTTCTAACCAAGAGATATTCCTTCAATCCGTCTTCCTTCTTGATTGTTTGAGTTTGATCAAGTCTTCGTCCCTTCATGCTCTTAAATCTTAATGCATCTTTTATCGAAGTTCTCTAGAGTCTCGTCTTGGGCATAGTTTCTGAACATGTTCAAAGCTGTTCCGGTACCAAAACTATTAACCTTTATCATCCAAGTGTGGTTGCTCAACTTTGACACTTAATATATGGTGAATATAACTGACATTATGTAGGAGAATGCTGTAAGATTAGGGGTAGTGAAATAGGTTGAAAGGGGAGATGATGAATCTGGAGTTTTTATTTATTTATTTGTGAGTCGATATAGCATATAGGTTAAAAATATGCACACGAATTCAATGTCATGTTTTAGTAGGAAATGCTATTTTGCAACTACTACATTAAAATCGCTCTGCACCTCCAGCTTCCTCACCAGCTAGGAATTGCTTTTTAGTTGTCATTTATTAGCTCACTGTACTGGAGTACTGCATTGCATCCTAGAAATCCTTAATTTACTATTTGTCTTGGCCCTTCAGTTTACGGTTTGAAACCTCAATGTCTGATTAATTACTTTTGTGCCAATTACATTCTGGTGGAGTATATCAATTTTCTTGTATACGGGATTATCTGTTATGTTTTACTTTTTATGGCTGCTTGTTCCGCAAACTGACTGCTCATAGCTTTCCTTACAGCAAGTTTGAAGCTGTTTGATGATTTAATTATATTGGAGAATGACCTTTCTTTCCATAAGTTGTTATTACAGATTTCTTCTTCCATCAGAAGACCGTTGGATACATGTTAATGTATACTTAACATGCTGATATTTCTGACTTCCCCAGGTGTAATGCTTAAAAAATGATGATACTATGATTCATTTACATGTCAAATTCTTGCTACAGTTTGATTGATTGAGTCTTGCTTGATGCCCGGGCCTGACAAAACTGCAGATTCATATTCTGAAATATGACACGATTTCACAAAGTAGAACATGTTCCATGTTCTCTTCTTAGTGTAATCTACAGAGTTCGAGTCGTGGAACATTATGCATGAATTCCAGTTCCATCATCTCTGTTATATGGCCGAATTGACCTTTTCTTTCTGATATGCAGAGTGAGCATGATAAAATTCGAGAACTATCCGTACAACTGGCAATTGCTAAAAACAGAGCTGAAACTTTCGAAAGGCAAGCTGCTACGTACAAGAGACAAATCCACATGATATTTGAGAGTATTGATGAGCACAACCAGTCCCTGACGGCTAAGATTCAGAAAGTTGTGGACAATGTCAAGGAGTTCGAATCAAAAGACCCAAAGAACCAAGAGATTGACTTGTGGCATAATGCATAGGTAAAGATCAGCCCAAATTAGATTACCACATGGGTCTCTCTAGGTCTCGCGGCCAAGATAAGTTGTTACATAGCACCCAGTATTAGAGAGTCTAAGGTATCACAAGTTCCCTTGGTGAATTAAGTATAGTATTCAAACATGGTTGCAGATTAATTGTTTAGATGCAGCTTGGATCCGAACCAAGTCTTGCCAGACTTTACTTACCAAGATTTGCTTATTCGAACATCATCGACAGCAGTACAGATTAAGCAAATGACAATAGTTAAATAAACTGTGCTAACATTGTACGTGTAAAGTGAGATCCTCGAAACCGCAATAAGAGAATGCAGTTTCTATTACTGCTGCATTTGTGTTTGAACTTTGAAGTATCTATTGCCTTTATGAAGGTTTGAAATTTAAATGTGGTGTAGACGGTAGAGTTTTGGTTCATTCATTGAACCGAAAGTTAGTATGTGAGGCTCTTATTGTGACATTGTCACATGAGTACTGTGATTGCATTAAACCTGATTGTCCTCGGCAGGGTTATTGATTGATTACACAGTAGTACTGGAGCATTTATACACTCTTAATATTACTGTTACAATTAACTTACTCATGTGGAGAAGACGTGTGAGAGACTGTTCCATGTCGGATGTTGGTGATTATGTTAAACAAAAGACAGCAGTTTGAGTTATGAATTCCACGGTTTATTTTATTATACAATGTGCTCGACTACTTGTAGTGACTTATGATGCTTGATAATTTTGAATGTGCTATAGGACTCATCAGAACTCATACGTTACGATTGAATTACTGGTATTTGCACACTTTTGCTGAGACAAATTCGGTGCAGTACTTGTAAATTTATTGTTGATGGATTTTAATGATGTAAGATGCTCCTACTCCTTCAGATATGGTCTCTGAAGTTAGGTGTAACAGACAAATGAGTACGGTATTGTAAATTATGTTTGGCATGGTCCCATTTCTCAATTTAGTTAAGAAAAATATGAAATGGAACTAGCCAATTTACTTGGTCGGGCTTTAATAAGTTGCTAAATAATGGTGGAATATGTGTGTAACACACTTTCATAGAGCATATGTTTACTTGAAGTCTTGAACTAATAATACATGTAATGTGATTGATTATTAATGAATATGTTGATGAATCCAGAACATATTATAGGCATAACCAATATGATACTAATATAAATATATCTTTACATTTAACGAAAAAGATTTTAAGTTGTTCGAATTCTCTCTTCGTTGTAACTAACTGAGTTTTACTTCGTGTTTTAATCATTTGAAATATTATTAATTAGTAATTAAATGGGAAAGTCTTGAATTAATAAAGCAAAGTGATGTATGCTTATTGAATTACCATAAATTAAGGGTGCTAACAACTCACTAGGTATCATAATCTCCTCATGACTCAACCCATGGCCCAAAATTGAAGTAGAAATATGAACAGGTTGTTTGTTTATAAAGTAAATTCTATAAAGAAACAAACAAGTCATAGAATAATATGTGTGCTATCCTATCCTACTAATTTCCTATGCGATGCGATGTGATGTAGTACTGTTGAAGATTATTCGCAGTAGTCAGTTTGACCAAAACTAGCCTTATTTTTCTTAGTTTCTCCATTACTCCATAACTCCATTTTCCTTCTACCTTCCAAGTTATTAACACTATTCACCAGCCCCTACCAATAATTGTTCGAATTCAGTGTCTGTCGGTAAAATTTTATAATAATAATAATAACAATCCTGCAAGAAATTAACCTTAGTTAAAATACTCTTGTATTTATATCATCAATGCTATTATTTAATTGAGTTGCACATCATATTATATCATATCATATCATATAATAGTTGGATGAAGAAATTATGATTCAATAAGGTTGGTTGGGAAAAGTATTTTGTACTCATAATTCACTAACATATGTATATATGGCTTTTATTGAATTGACTGAGTTTGATTCTCCATTTTATTAAAGAAGAGACAATGAATGGATACTCGACGTCGAATTGAGTCAATGATGATGGGCCATCACATGAGCATCTACATCTCCCTCAATAATCTGTCTGCACAAATCGTTTTCTAATCTACTGCAACCTACGTACACGCACAACCTTATGTTTTTAATTAAGT
Organism: Plantago elongata; assembly: GCA_036897095.1. Classification (NCBI taxonomy): domain Eukaryota; kingdom Viridiplantae; phylum Streptophyta; class Magnoliopsida; order Lamiales; family Plantaginaceae; genus Plantago; species Plantago elongata. The sequence goes on from JAYMSP010000044.1 coordinate 80,207, forward strand.
TGGTAATACTCACCCTTCCACTAACATTAAAGTCGGATAGATAAAAGTACTCAATATGGAGACGACTTTCATATATATATGTAAAAAAACAAAGTCATCAAACTTTCATTTTAAATCCTCCAAGGGACATATATTATTTCAACATCAATATTTTAATTATAATATTTTAGATGGTATATGCGAGGTTTATATTGCGAGTATATGATATTTATATTTCTAATTAAAAATTTAATACTTGTCGGACATCTTAGTGGCGGGATAAATATGAAGCAACAACGGTACTAGTTAGTTTTCCAAGAAGATTTAAGCCTATAGTCGTTAGGTGATGCACTGGATCCAAAATAAGACAATGTCTTTGGCAAATGATACATACATACATATACATACATACGCAATCAATTCAATAATCTATAGTTGCAATGAGTGATTAAATAAAGAAATAATGAGTGGCAATAATAAATGGAAATGGAAACAAAATCCACCTTTCACTTTCGCAACCTGCAGAAAACAGTAGACAAGAAGAGATTCTCGTTTCTTTTCTTTTGTTTTGTGTTAATGCACAAAAGAGAAACAAGTAGGAATTGACATCAACCTATCAATTATCTTTCTTCTTCTTCTTCTTCATCATCATCATCATCATCATCATTTTGGCTGGTGGATCTCATTCTCAGGTCCTTCTCTTCACACCACACCACACCACACCACACCGCTAGTTATTACTCAAGTGACTGCATTTACTTGATACAGTTGGTTGAACAGACCAGTCTTTGTCACTTTCTTCTTTTCAACCTTTTCTTCTGTGATTCATTTCTCTCTTTCTGCTTACTCACTTTTTCTGTATTATCATTAGCAGCTCCTAATTTTGTCTCTCTCACAGATTTTTTGCCGATTCGTAATCTCTCTCACTTCATCTCCTTCAAAGCACCTTTCATCAGGTACTCCTACACAACAATATCTACCTAGCTACCATATCTTTACTTATCGTACGAAATTTCAACGGTTACTTTTGGATCTATCTGTATGTTTCGCATTTTTGAATTCTCTAATCGCTTGCTCCAAATTCAATAATAATAGATAATAATGACTTGTGTTCGTTGATTTATTCTATGGATTAGTTATTTTGTTTAGGTTAGTGTCTATGGCCGGCTAGTGAAGTCATTCATGAATTTCCTTTCGTTTTCAGTGCATATACCTCAGGAATTGCTGTCTACATGCTCTGAATCGGGATTATAATATACATGTGGAGAATTCTGGAACCACATTTGGCAGGTTTTTGTTGATGCGTGTTCGGAATTCCTTGACTCGTTCAGTTATAATAAGAAAATATGCCTCAAGATACCCGTAGATCTGCTGGTTATAAATCGTTTGTCACCTGTGGTGATCCTAAAGGCTTTGCTGAATGCAAGCCAATTAGAAAATCGCACACGAGTCCTGACAAAGTGAAGAAGAGCCACAAGAGTTTGAGCAAGGCCTTGTCGTTGGACGAGGATAAAGCGGCGAAAAGGTCAGCGGAGGATGTGCGGGTGTTGCAAGTGTCCAGGGGAGCACACAAGTTGAATGAAGTGATTGATTCATTGTCTCAGCCGAGGAGTCTGAGTAAGCAGTCTGAGTATATCGCCAAGGACTTGCTCAAAGGTGCTCTTGATTTGCAGGAGTCGCTTGCGATGCTTCGGAAATTGCAGGAGTCTTCCAAGTACATGGGGAGGTCGAAGAAGAAGGATAAGGAGAGACCTGTGGGGGATGTTGTGATGGAGTTCAATCCGGTTGCTGAGTATGATCATTTCCAACAGCCGAGGACTTCAACTTCTTCGTCGAGGGATTGTTTTGAGGAGCTGAGGGAAGTCATAGTCGAAAGCTTTTCTAGGAATAACATGTTGCCGAAAAGTTCTGTTAATGAGAAAGATACACTCAACAGAAAGAGTGTGGACTTCTTTATGGATGTTCCCTCGTCCAGTTCAAGCTACTCGTGGTCGTCTTCTGACTGCTCTGCATCAAGAGTTCAGGACTATTCTTCAGCAAGAGTTCTTTATGAGAAACCGAATAGGCCTAATTTAGTTGCCAAGCTAATGGGTCTGGAAGATGTGTCCTCGAAGCAGGACAACTCTGTGCTCTGTAGACAAATGGTTGGCAAAGGTCTTTCCAGACCTTTGCTTGATATTGACCAACTGCGTAGGCCAAGGAAACCTGAGTTCATGGTCCAGAAGCCAATACGGGAAACAAGACCAATTGAAGAGCTCGTCGAAACAACACAGTTTAAAGTACTTGTGGAGAAAAAGTCTGTCCAAGGATCCTATTTCGAATGCCAATCACCACCCATTGTGATTATGAAGCCTTTACATGTTCTTGACCTCCAGACCAAAGAGTTTCATGCGAGTTACAGCACCAATGACGAAAAATACACCAACAGTAGACAGTTTGTGCCTACAGAAATGCGGGATGAGTTCACTATTAGAGGTTCACAAGGACGCTCGAGCTTCAGAGAGCTGAATGAGAAATTGCCAGCTAGAAAAGCTCCAAAGAAGGTGGTTAAAGATAATCAATGCAATAATACGGTAGAATCTCCTTCTAGATTGCCCAAGAAATCTGTAAACAAAATCCAAGATGCTCCATCCATGGTGAAGATAAGACATCCCAGTACTCCGAGTCCCAGCATGCAGAAGAAAAGAACAGTTGTTAAAAATATTGATGTTGTGCAGAAAATGTCTTCTGATACCGGGAAACAAGCAGATATTAAACCATTCAAGTCGCAGGATTCTATCAACAGGGATTATCTTAGCAAATCTGCCACTCCGACAAATAGTAGACATGTGAAAGGATCTAATGTTCCAAAGTCCCAGGTTGCACGAGGAAAGCACACGGCCCCAGAGAAACCAACCATGGCCCAAAAGCCTCTGAAATCAAGTACTTCAAAGAAGAACTTGAAAGAAGACAAACCTAATAGGAATCCTTCTGCTACTTCAGTGAGTCTTAGTATTCATTTCTGGAGCACTGAATCTACTGTTATGCTTGCTTGACATTTTTTTTCCAGATAGTGCGATTTATATTTGTTTCAACATTACCATCATTCCTAATTAAGTTTTAATTATGCCATTCCAGTTTGAAAGCATTCCAAGAGATGATGATTGTCCGATCAACTTTGCTGCCAGCCTCCCAGGACCAGTCATGAAGAGCACAACATCAGACCAAATTCTTGAAGAAGTGACAAATGCTTCCTGTATTCCTGTTCCAGGTATCTTTAGTTTTGCCAAGACATAACTTTATGAACAGAATCTTATTTATATGCTGGCTTGTGATGGCATTTTGAAGCTGTTCCAAAAAAGCTTTGAAATTGTATTAAAAGAATTGTACTTTTCAATCGTTCGGGTATAGACATGTGAATCCAGGTCCTAGGGAGTGTGGTTGCCCTGCTGAAGCTTACCTGTTGCTTGGTCTATATTTGAAATGCTCTGTTATCGTTAGTAATGCATAATTACACTATGCTGTTGCAGTATAAACTGACTAGAAGGTTGCCTTTAGTACATCATAGTAGCCTTAATAGGGGTATTGTAGAAGTTCGCCGTTTGGGAGAAAGCTCTCTCTCTCTTAAATCAATACTCTTGTAAAGTGAAGAGCCATCACAGATTTTCAATAGTTACAGATTCTAATTTATCCACGGTTTAAATTTCCATTTCCATCTGCAGATAATATTGAAGATTCAGCAAGTCATCCCTGTGAGCCTCTTCACTCAACAATCCAGGATGTCAAGTATCTTGAAGATGGCAACTGCACACTGTATCAAAGTTTTGATGAGAAGAAAGGTTGCGGAACCAATACAGGCTACTTTCTTCTGTACAGTGCTTCATTTCTTCATCATGCAAATGTGCTTCTCGACATTGAGACAGATGACCCCACCATATTGCCATTGGATCAATTACCAGATGGCAGTGAATCACATGATGAACATCTGTTGCTAGATTGTGCTAAAGAGATAATGGAGCTTAAAAGCAAGCGATGCACAAAGTTCCCATTATCACTGAATTACTTCACAGGAAAACCCAACTGTCATTCAACTCTTGACCAACTGGTGAGTGAGATATCTGATGTGATTGAGAATTTGAGGAGTTACAGAAAGTCTTTTGACGATACTATCTTAGTCGATAGTATATCCTTATTGCTGGAACGAGATTTATGCTGGGATGGAAAGTTGACTGGAGTGTGGAGTTCAGGTTGGAAGGGTGGATTCTCTTTTGAAGAGGTTAATGAAGTCGCCAACGACTTGCAGAACTCACTTTTAAGTGAAATGGTAGATGATGTGGTTGCAGAAATAATGTCCTAGTTAAATGTGTAGAGATTTTGGTTCTTCATAAGCTGTAAATTGATCCGTGCAGTGTAGTGTATTATGCCCCGGCTAGTTTATAGAAATGTATGTATGTATACATACGGTAATTTTCCAGTTTCTTTCCCAAAATGTGGTAAATAAAATCGATAAAAATGCTCGGAACATAATGATGTTTTTCTCCACTTTTGTGTTCCGTTTTTGTGGATAATGGAAGGACACCTTTGGGGGCAGGGAAGGACTGTTCCAGTTTCTGTGTATCTGAACACCAGGCGGAGATGCGGCTTGTCAGCTGTAGCACATCCTGATGGTGAACACATTTGGATAATTCTTTCACAATTCAACCATGATAATGTGGCCAAGCATTAGTCAACAGCTAATGAATCTTTGCTATGAACATTTTGATGCCCAAGAATCTAATGTAGTGCCAGAAATTGGCAGAAAAATAAATCATTTACACGTGTGAAGAACAAACTATACAGACTATAATGTCCAACTCCTAAGTATCTTCCATGGCTCTTCTTCAGCAGTTCATCACTGCACATTCTCTCCATTCGAAGTCTTTCAGTGGCATCAAAATTATGGGCATCAAGCAAGATACAGCAAAACTGATTGGTCCAAATAAATCCTCAGCGTAGCTTTACGTCTCCTCATTAGCAAATTTTACTGATTTTGTCTCGACTTCATCAGTATATGATGGAAGATTATCATCTGTTTCTATCTCGCAGTACAATACACCCCTAGCTTCATCCTCACTTCGAGCATTATCAAACCCTGAAGCTGCCGTCATTATGCTGGTGCCATTGGTTCCAATCCTCTCAGATTCATTGCCGTTTGATGACGTAGATGTGTCATAAAAGTCAGCAACTCTCACCTTTAAAAAACAATTGTTGCCTATTACTTGTTAATCTATCCAAGATCATTACCAGAACACATATGTAGGAGTTAACAATTCCAGGTGCATAAAAATAGTGTAGAAATGAAATATAATAGTGAGACTACTGAAAGAGAAAAGTTTCAAACAAGGACTTGAGGAAAGAGTTCTCACACATGTACCGAATATACTCCTTACCTGCAGTGGCTTTCTAACATTCATTTCTTGGCCTTCAGTTCTTTCTAATTCTTCTTGGGCTTGCAACTCCATTGAATCTCGAACAAGCTGTCTCAAGAAGCTTACGTCATCAGACATAACCCCCAATCCCTTCAGAAGCTTGGAACCAAGCTGTAAACTTGTCTGCAGAAACAAAGGAAAACAGCATTAAAATGTATCATCAATCTGACGATTGACAAACTCCTCAACGGATAGTTATACCTCGGTGTTTTCAAGGATGGCATCAGTTGCTCCAGCTTTCTTCAAATCTAGCAGATGCGGCATGTCTTGAGCACGAGCATATATAGGGATCTGCAAAGACAATTGCATCCATATTTTGGTACTGAAGAATACGAGCAAAGCACAATCAAACCGCTTGGAGCAGCCTTTCTCTCAGTTTTTGCAAACTTGCATAAAAATGGATATTTCCAACTTTCTATGAGGAATGGTGACTGTTTAATTGAGCCCTAAATATTTTCAAGCTACCACATGATATATGAAATTCTTTCCGTAATAAATTACATTTGACTTCTGCTCTTAGTACTTTTTCCCCCCCTTTTCCATGTTTTGAGACATGAGAATACACTGTTGGAAAGAATGACAAAGTCAGAGATGGAGAACAGAAAGAGAGAGAAGTTACTGCAGGGTAAGCAAGGCGAATCCGCTCAACAGCCTCAAGTGTTTTCTTCTTCCCAGTGTACATGACCATCACAGCTTTTGGGGAGCTTATACCTGCTGACTGCAAAACTGCAGGGCGTGTACCATCTCCATAAAGAACTGGAAAACCGAGTTTTCTAGAAGACTGTCAGGGAAATAACATAAAACAAAAATCAAACATATTGCAACTCATTTTGTCATCACAGAGAGCAGGGACATTCAACTTGTCAAGATCATGATATAAAAAAAGATTAAGAAGAGTTATGTGAAGATGGCATATCCGTAAATTTAACTAAATGTTGCTTAACTATTTGGTTCCACTTAAAAAACCAGTACAAGAGCTGTTTTTTCAAGTCTCAAGTTCTCAGCAGCACTTACCTTTACGACGGATAGGTCAAGATCAAAAGCAACAAACGGCCGCCCAGCTTCACTATCTACTCCAGAAATCAAGGGAGTGGACAAGAAGTTCGCAAGGACCTTGCATAGGAGAGAGTTTATCCGTCAAAATGAATGACATTGGTTGAGCAGGACACCATTTAAAAGATAGCCGTACCTGTGCCTTTTGACCAAATCCAACTATAACGACAGGTTCTTTGGCATCAAAGTTAGTTGAGTCCTCAACGTTCTGCATCACATAATTGTAAGCCCATTACTTCAAGCCAGTATCATTTCTGGTAAGTAATATTTCTCAGGAGGTATGGAGAAAATAACAGGAAGAAAAACACCTAAACATTACTAACAAATATAAAGCCTTTTAACCTATGAGATTTTGCAAAAATCCTTGTTTTTGAAAAAGCGGACACTTTATCATGTCAGCTTATTGTTCAACTACAGTCTAAGATTTCATAAATTGTCAAGATGGTGGGCCATTACAACATATTGTTTGCAACGCTGTAAATATCTTCATGTTATCTCATGTACTTACACTTCCATCTTCAAACTTAGCACCGATGAAATCAGCTGCCTGTCTTCCAAAGTCGTTCAGTAGGGGTGTCAGCGCCATAGATAGGACAACAACAATTATGAGAAGCTTATTTAATTCAAGTGGCAACACCCCAAGCCTAAAACAAGGATTAAAAGTTAGCCAGTAAAGTAAGCTACAATGAATCAGGGAAATTAGGATCGAGCTTGACAATACTTGCCTGTTTGCTAAAGAGAAAACAACGAATCCAAATTCACCTCCTTGGGAAAGAAGAAAACCTATCCTTACGCTCTCTTTCAAAGATAGCCCAACACGCGGACCTATTGCTGCTATAATCAGTGTCTTGATGGCAATCAAACCCGCCAGAAGCGAGAATACATTTGGCCACTCTCGGATAAGGAGCTGCATAAAATAAGAACAAAATGTAAAAGACGTAGCAAAATGTATTCTTGCAGGGACCTATTGCTGCTATAAGTAAAATTCCTTAAATTAAGACACCACTTCAATGATGTAAAATATTTAAGCTGGAAAACACCTGCATGTCAATAGAAGTCCCAGTTGTCACAAAAAATAACCCGAGAAGCAAACCCCGGAAAGGCCTGATGTCAGCCTCAATTTGCGTTCGGAAGTTTGTCTCTGCTAGAATAGCCCCAGCCAGAAAAGCTCCTAGCTGAATATAGCAAAATGTCAGGAACCTGCAACAAAATATATATGGCTGTATTTTATGAATCAGTATTATGAGGATACAATATCAAACCGTGTCACTGAAGCCCAACTTCTGTGTTACAAGTGACGTCCCAGCCACAGTTAGTAAGCACAGTGCAACGAAAGCCTCTGAACTCCTTGTATCTGCAACAACCTGGAATCAAAACAAAATTTCAAACCACTGTGTGTGCAACTGAAGCTTTGTTCTCTTTGAAATGTAACGGAGCAAACCTCAAAAATCCGCCTCAGGAGAAACTTTCCCCCGAGTGATAGCAAACCTAATCCAGCTAAAGCTTTTAAACTTTCTTGTGCAAGCATTGGCCAAATACTTTGCTCTAAACTCTGCAGATATAATACTTCAAAGCTGTATAAGCAGTTCCGTAGTAAAAGATGGAGCAATAAGTTGTGTATAAGAAAAGAGTGTCTAGCAGTAATCCACATTCACAGGGACATTATCTAAAGAAACATAGCATTGAGTAAAATTCCTTCAATTATAAGGTCGAACGAACAGCACAAGTAAAGTAGGTTACCTGGGTCTCCAGAACTGGCAGTATGACGATAAGCGGAACAACTGCAATATCCTGCAATTGTCAAGCAGCACAAGCAATTAGATGGCTTTATATGGCTCAATAAGAAATATCTGGAAAATATAGGAAGCAACGTTTAAGTAGGAAGTAAGAACTGCAGAACCTGCAGTAGGAGTATCCCTAGTGTTGCTGAACCAAATCGAGTCGGTAGTTCTCCCTTCTCTGCCAGAAGCTATATAGAATAACAACTAATAAGTATATTCGCCAAGCCCAGTTTGGCTTATGATCATGACCATCAGAATTTTAGTTTGAAAATCAACAAAGTTTTAACTATTCTATCACAGGAAAAGATATAGTGAACCATATGTATAAGCCTAAAACGACAAATGGTCAATAAGATGGGCTGAAATAACTTCTCACTTGGACCATTTCGTATATGTAATGCCTTATGTAAGGTTCAGTATGAAGGGGAGTGGAAAAGATAAGCCACGGAATACTACAGGAAGAATTTGACGCTTTGAATGCAGTCATGCAAACAAACAAGATGCCTTGCTCAAGTGATTCAAACTGAAGTACCTGAAGAACAAATGCCGAAGAAGACAAGGAAAGAGCAGCACCAATTACCACAGCTTCATCAATGCTTCGAATGTTCACCTAATTTTCGGAGAATGTCTTTCAGATAACATTGAAAAATCTTAACATTAATGCCTTTCAAAATTGTAACACTAACTAACTTGGCGCATAAAATAACTTTCCACATACAAGACATCAATGTGTAAAATTGAAGTACTTGACTACAATTGAGATGAGAAATTACAGCATAAATCAGAACAGATTGGTATGGCACAAATGACTATACAAAAGGTCCATGCCAAAGCCAAAGTGACAAGGAACTATATGCAAACTCATCTTAAATGAGGAATACATCTGAAAAACATTATTTTCATGTTCCAGGTCCATAGGATTATAAAAATAAATGGAAGAAATAGCAAACGTAATTAATTTACAGGATGACAGAAGTATCAACTGCAAATATAATAATGGCAAGCACATCAAGCTATATGTGTCACAATGAGCTTAACTTTTTTTCTTATATGGAACAGATTGCAGAAATTTGAATGTTCAGCTTTTAATGAAATTGTCTCACCAAGTCCGATCTTGAATGAAACAGAAACTGCAGTATTCTGGTTCCAATAGCAGCATTTGGTGGAAGCTCAAATGCTGTGAAAGCAAGAGTTGATAACAAAACCTTCAAAATAAAAATATCTAATGAGAAATGGTTAGTCATATGCAACAGTACTATGGTACATAACATTCTAAACAGTCATTGTTATAATCTTTCGCACATAAATACTGTTTTTTCTTAACCGAACAATGCAGATACCTCATGAAACTGGACCTTATGTGATTTGAATAGAAACAAAGCAAAAATATTGCCTGCCTATTATTTCAAATTGCCGAATTCCCTATGAAAAGTAAGCGACGACATGTTCAACACATACCTGAGTTAGGCCTAGACCAAATGCATATTTGGCAAGTGCTTTTAAGCGGTCAAATGAGAGCTCCAAACCCATTTCAAAGAGCTGCAGAGAGTCATGTGTCACAACTACAGGAATTTATTTTGGAAGTTGCAATGATCCAAACAAGAAACTGTGAAACCTAACCATATCACACTGTGCACACTCTGCATACATACATATAATTGTAGCAGTATTGATTGATACAAGGTCACAGTGATCAAATACATTTCACTGGATATCCAAAACTCACATTAAGTAGGGTTCATGTTCCTGTATTGCTTGTCATTTACATTAACCAGACAAAGGTCACAGTGATCAAATACAAGTAGTAAACATGCATTATGTTTTTTTACTTGTTTAAAAGCGTTCCTTTATGACCCTGCTACAATGCAAACATTTTTAGACCATATAACTTTGCTGCTACAGGTGTCAGCCTAGGGCTCCATTTTCAAGTCACAGAAACTTAGTTCAACATGAAGTAGCGATATGATTAATTATGCACATAATCCTTTAAAGTCGGCGAGTTCTATTTCTTAGGATTCTATTTGTGCCAACACGAAACAAAGATGAAGAGATGGCATATAATAATAATCCGAAGGGAATGATTATAGTCGAAATTTGAAAACTTACCAAAAACAGAATCCCCCACTCAGAAAGAACTTTAACATCAGTGAGATTTCTAATCAGGCCCAATTGGTTGAGCACAACTCCCGCAAAGAAGAAACCAAGTATCTGGAACGAACAAAGAGCTCAGCCACTAAATAAAAAATAATCATTCGGAGATTGAATATTATAAACAACCAAGCTGTAGTTCACCATCATTTTAAGATTTCTTGAAATATTAAAACTCCTGATTTATATTTTATATTTAGAAGCATACTGGCTGAGTGCATAAAATAGCAGAAAATCCTGTCAAGATAAAAGAAATCTGTGTGAAATAAGTCCATACAATTCTATCACTCTGTATTTCCCCAAAGATGAGGTAATTTCAGATTCTGCTAATATGGTAAAATGGTAGTACACACTTGAATTTTGTACATAATCATTTTATGATAATTCTCATACAAATCTAAAAAAAAGGTATGATCTACGATAAATCTGAAGTTGCATGAGAGGATATTGGTACGTCATTTTGATGCTTTATTCCAAAGAATATCCAACAGTCAAAGTTGACTTACCGGACTAGCTTTTATCTTCTTGAAAGCTGGAATGATCAACACAGTCACACCTAGGAATGTCAGAGTGTCCAATCCCAAATCATTGATGACATCAACAGCACCCGCAACATCAAGTGACGCATGCATTTTGAACCTGCGAAATCTGACATTTTCACGTTTCATAGGCCGAAGGCCTTCTCTACCAGCTACAAAGTGACATGACAAAGGTCTGCCTTTGATAACATTATGTGTTCTGTACACCAGATGATAATTCGTCCTGTGATGCCTGGAAATCAAAGGCACATGTCCTACGTGACCACAAGTGGATGATACATTAAATCTACTTGAACTTGGAGCAAACGATGACATTGCAACCGAATTGGTCCGGGGAATGATGTCATAGCACTGCATTACATAAACGAAAAGTAAGCCCTTTGAACAACACTTGCCTCACACAACGAGTACGACTATGCAATTCCACCCAAGCAAAACCACTTTCAACTTGAACGCTCAAAATAAATTTCTTTGCCATAATTCATAAAACTTGTTTCAGGACAATGCTTCCCTGAAACTTTAAGGATATTGCCATTATCTACTCCGTTCCGGGTTCAACTTCCCACCTTCCATTTTGGGATGTCCTGTTTTCAACTTCCCCTCACCTAAATGGAAAATATATCTCATACTCTATTCATTATGTCTCATACTTTATTCACTATTTTCTAAATTCACCATCTCTACTACTTTATTCCCTCGGCTCTTAAAACTTGTGCCATGGCACATTCTTGATTAATTCTACCAGCAAAAACTTGAGCTTTCCTCTTAATGCATATCAAAAGCCACAATTGAACAACATAAGCGAATACAGTCATATTCTTAACAAGGGTTAAGTTTTAAAAACAGGCCTAAAGATCAATAGTTGAAATCAAACACTGTTCTTAATTGAAAATAAACTAAAGAAGAAAAAGAGTAAGTAGCAAAAATTCAATATTTAGCAGTTTTAAGCCTAAAGCTTTGAAAAGAGGAATAATAAGAGATAAAGCAACCTACTTTGGGAGTATAGCAGTAGAAAACTGCATCCAACATGCTGACATTCATGAAAGAGCAACAGCAGCAGCAGGTATTCTAAGAAACATTTGAAGTTGATGATGAACAAGTTTAGTCGGCTAATTAAGGTTGAGAAGTAGTAATCGAATGAGTAATAAAAGTAAAGTTGTGTAGGAGAAGAGTAGGCAACCACACGTTCACGCCATGGAAATGTGAAGCTGGAGAATTTTGTCGTGTTAACTGTGCATCAAATGGAATTTGTTTAATTTGGATGATGGCTGATTTTATAAGGTGACGTGGTGGATTCTTGATTATGAATTGGTGGAGGTGTGGGACATGGCTTTGCACCAAATCGTGGTGTGGATAAATTGCATTCAATTCTACATTTTCATATCCACATCTCTTTCACAAGTCTTCCAAATGGAAACAAAAGCACACAAGGTGTCTCCTCTAAACTTGGGTTTGAGCTAAAAAATTCAGTTTTCAGTCCGGACATGATCCATTTCGGTTCGGTAGTTAACCTGATTTTCATCAAATACAGAAAAACCACCTCGTTTTCATTAAACCAGGTCAATAAGGCCGCACTAATAAACACCGCACTAATTCATATGATGAAAAACACTTCATGTCAGAATGTATCAAACTTCTCATTGTTTTCTCAGTTGCAAAATCTCCATGTTCTTGTTACATCACTAATGTTTCATACGAGCCCAGTTCACCACTCAAGATAGGTTGAATTACAGAGGAATGAGTTCAAGACATAATTTATTTCATACAACAAGCGGAGCGGAATGGGAATAGAACGTAACATAAGCCACTCGGACAAAGTACAAACACTGAAACATGTCAACCAGCAAATACCCTGCTACAAGAAGTATTTTATTATGAAATTTACACAGCATTAGCATAATAAACACTCCTGATACTCTCCTCACAGAGTCGAAGGAGTATCTGCCGAATTGAACTTCAGTGATACGCTGTTGACACAATGGCGTTCATCAGTGGGTGTACGGAACCCTTCCCCTTTGAAAACATGGCCTAGATGTCCACCACAAGCAGCACATGTGATTTCTATTCTCCTCCCATCTGGATCGGGCTATATATAAAATCATGTAGCAGGATTACTAAAAATGCAACAGGTTTTTTATATGTAGAGATCGGGGTGAGAATAAAAGCAAAGATAGATAGATACATACGTGTCGGTTGATGGCCCCAGGAAGACCATCGTAGAAAGCTGGCCAACCACAACCGGAGTCAAATTTGGTCGTGGACTTGTAGAGGGGAGCATCACATCCTGCACACTTGTAGACACCTTCCTCGGAGAACTTGTTATATTCACCAGTCCCTGGATACCTGATAATATATGCAAAAATGTCAGGAAAAGTGATTTTTCGTTGGTAACTTAATGGTTTCTACCTTGAGTGTAGTTCCCTAATCCTTTTTATAATCAAAATTTGAACTAAGTATTCCAGTGAAAATTTCCAAGTTTTCTGCCAATGACCTACATGTTTATCTTCATCTGTGACCACTTACAATGGCCTCCTATGTAGATATTCATTTGATTGCATTAGTTTAGCTGGGGAACAAATAACGCATTCTATAGTAGTAAAATGAAAAGAGGTCTTAAAATCTTTTGGTGATTTACAGGACAACGAAGTTGGTAAAGTAAAACCAGATTAAGTATGCAGGCATGACCATGAATCACGAGTAACAGAAACAGTGTCCAGATTGGACAGTGGAACCAGTGACCAGACAGCACAAGTAACATGAAGCAATCGGGATTAGACATATAAGATGGGAAGTGGGGAAAAAGAAGATGATGGTGGGAGCTTCCAATGGTCTTAGGACTGGCATTCATACGTAGACCGAATTGCCACATTGAGCTGCCTGGATATTCTCGAATTGCCGGAAAATTTAGCCAAACACAGTCAATAAACCACTTTTCTTCTCGAAGAAAATGTGTAGAGAGAATTGCATAGCCTAAAATCCTAGAAATTCAGCTCAATGTCATGCAATGAAATGATGTACCTTTCTCCTATAAATTTTCATATTCCCCAAACACATAATCAAACACTGTCTTACATAAAAATATCAGCTTTCCCCTTAGATAAATACCAAAATGCAAACTAGAATATTATGTTAGACTCCACTACTTACATCCTTCACCTCTTGGCAAGCAAGAAGTAATTGGTGAATGCTATATATTTCAGAGAATTAACCAATCTCACCGGGTACCCCAATCTCACCCTATAACAGTAGTAAGCTCTGCAAATGCATACTGAGCAAATGTATAAGGGAGACAATACTATCAGCTCATAGGATAAATATAAGTCTAACTTCAAAGGTAATTACCACAGAACCGGATACAGTCGGAACCAGGTTCATCGAAGAGAATATACCAAAGGATCAATATAAACCAAAGAACCAGATTATCAAAAGATGGTGTGTGCACACAAAATCAGAAATGTCATCATTCTTTTGTACAATAAGAATTATTATTGGCTGCACAGTTAAGTTAGTTATAGCTTAGCAAATTTATGTCGACATTTACAACTGTACACTGTAGTATAAATAGGAGAGCAGGGTCAGCCTATTGTACAACTACTCTTCACATAACAAATACAGATAAAATTTCCTCCAAATTCAGTTTATATAGGCAGTATGAGTTAAAAATCAAAACCTTACACAATTCCATACTACAATCAAAGATTTGTAATAATCATCACACAATTGACAAGAACAGTAGAAATTAACAAAAGTGAGCAAGATTAGAAACTGACTCGGTCCCCTTTTGCCTGAGAACACGAAACTGCTCAGGAGAAAGAACAGCACGCCACTCCTCTTCGGATTTGTTGATACCAGCCATGGCTACAACCGTACCTCTGAAATCCCTCCTCTTTACAGACTGATTCAGAAATGTCGATGAGCTATTGTTGGAAATTGGGAGTCCCTGGAATCTTGAAAGAGAGGTTTTGTGGTTGACTCCGATTGTTCTAGAAGAAGAGGCTGCAAATGGTGAAATTTTCAGCAAACGAGATCCCATTTGGTAATTATACCCAGAATTTAATAAAGGTAAAGCAAAGGGTATTCTTTTTAATTTATTGAGAGAGACCAGTTCAATTCAATTCCAAGTTTTGTTGAGAGAGACCAGTTCAATTGCAATCTAGCTTCGCACAAAGATGATGATGATGCGCTAGGATATCCGCCCTGCAATTTTGGTTGGATAACGAGGGTCATACGTCATCACAGACGTATTCGATTTTGGATTTCGAGAATTAATTTGATTTTCTAAAAATATTGTGATATCGGTGATGTTAAGCTGATCCGGACGAGTCGTGTTTGGTGAGTTTAGACTCATGCCCGACCAACTAATAAGATTAGGATGGAACTTGAGTTTAAAAAAAAATCCATTTACATCTGACAATATTTTCATATAATATATAAACTCCTAGGTCCTTAACATGTTAAATTTTTTAACGAAGGATTGTCTTTAAACTGAAACAAATACATATTTACAATAAAATTCAAAAGTCAAATCTTGTAAGAGAAAGAGTGAAAAGGTTGATTTATTTTTCCTATATTACCCTCATTACATTTTCTTATTCCCTTTTTCTTAATAACTAATTTTTCATTTCTCTTTTCTTTAATTACTTCTTTTTATTCTTTTTTATTTAATAAACTAATTGTCCTTCACTGTTTAATAAACTAATTGTTTCATACACATACCTTCATTGTACTAAAAAATTAGATAAATCAAATAAACTAGGATGACGTTCGATTCTTAATTATGCGAATTAGTTCTTCAATTTCTTACAATGTTTTAATAATAATTAAAGCATAATTGAACTTGAGTAGGAGTATTGTGCCTACTCTACCCTGATAAAACTTACAAAATTATTATTCTCCTTACTTCAATTGTTCAATTTACAAAGAATATTTTATTAGATGGACAAATTAGTTATTTTGTACTAAATCAATATTTTAATTGAGAAATGTGTTTCAACATAATTTTGAAACGATAGTGATCTAATATTTAAAAATAGAGTATATATTAATCAAAACTACATCTCAAATAATAACAACATGAAGATTGAATTTAATGCGATTTTCTTATTGAGCAAGCCGGATTTTATTCATAAACAAACAATAACAACAATCTTAATTGTTTTGACTTGAAAATTTTAGCGACTTTCATTTCATAAATATATTTTAGTGATTATTTGAGATATAATTTGACTTGTTGAATTGAAAAAAATTATAAATATATTTTAATAATTATTTCTAATACGGTTTAAATTGTTGAATTGGAAAATTCAATTTAAAAAACTCAATTTTTTCAGATATAGATATAGTTAAATTTCAGCATGTTGATAAAAGTAGTGTGCCATGTGGTGGTTGTGTAATGTCAAATGTGTATGGCAAAGTAGTTAACAAATGTGACATGGAGAACATGCACAGCCCACGAGTGTGTATGGCGGTCTCGTCAAACACCGCGTTTGACGTTTTCATATAGTAAAACTTTAAAGTAATAACTAAGCTTCGTAAAATAATGTAATCAGGTGGTGTTCTATTTAATTTAAAATTAATTTAATTCAGTTCAAATCAATTTAGTTTAATTAAATTTAGGTTTAGTTCAGTTCAGTTCGACTTGGTTATAATTTATAAAGTGTTCTCTTCAATTGAAATTTATTAAACTGGACTGAATTGAAGTAATATATAAATTATAATTAAACCGAGCTGACTTGACTGAACTAAAGTGATTTTCAGTTAAATAGAACACAATCGTATACCTTACTTCGGTTCATTTTAATTTAATTTAGTTATAATTTATATTTTACTTTAATTAAGTTAGATTCAATTTAGTTTAATAAAATTTTAATTGAAGATAATAGATCCTCAGTTCATCATTCTGAGTGAAATAATTAACATGGGAGTATATTACAAAAGCATCTGATTTTATAAGAATCCAGAAAATATGACGAAAATTGATTGGCGTTGTGGCGAACACAAGTTTTTAACGATACAGTCAACAGGAAATGGTGTTGAATTAGCCCGAAATGGAATAATCAAGATTATGCAGAATCCCATATATAAACAACTCCTACAATTTTCCCAATATTCTCTCTAAATTGCTCCAAAAACATTACAAAACGACATATAAAAAAGGGCACGAGAAAAAGCAAAAACCCAATTCTTGACTGTCTCTTCTCGTTGTGGTGTGGTCAGCTACCTACCGCAAATACCACATCTCATCGGAGATACGCCGTTTCCGGCCACCATTTCTCCATGGCCATTCCCAATACCTTCACCACATCGCTTCCACCCACCACCAGACTCAACGACCCTTCCACCAATCTCAATTCCACCGCCCATTTTCCTCTCCAAAACAATTCCAGGTCAACAAACAATCCAAAAATCCGTTCTTTCTGCCTCAATCTCCGATGCCAGGTCTCAGATAACTCCACTCTCTCCGCTTTCGAGCTTCTCAAAACCTCCGGCAACCGTAAGTTCCGGTTTATTCGCATTTTTTCGTTGATTAGCTCTTATAGTGGTTAGTGCCTAATTGAGTTGTGTTTTGCTGTGATCTAGGTTATACGAAGGAATCGAGTAGTATTTTGGTTATTGGGTTGAATTATCATACGGCGCCAATTGAGATACGGGAGAAGCTTTCGATTCCGGAATCGAGCTGGGATGAAGCTATTGGTGAGTTGTGTAGTTTGAATCATATTGAGGAGGCTGCGGTTTTGAGTACCTGTAACAGGATGGAGATTTATGTTCTTGCTTTATCGAAAAATCGGGGGATCAAGGAGGTTACTGAATGGTTGTCTAAGGTAGTAATTAATATAACATTGTTCTGCCCTGCCTTTTGTTCTGTATCTATTTTTGGTGTTGTCTATTTGAGGTACAGTTATCTTACTTTAGAAAGAAATGTTGAAAATGATGCGTTTTGGCTGAAAACTAACGAATACCAGATTGATTTGTCTGTCATATTCATGGTTTGTGCTAGAATTGATTTCCGAAAATAGTTGTCAGGGTATATGAATATCAAGGACTCTAAAGTCTAAACCATGTTGAAAGCTCAAACTTCTGCATTTGTGTCCATTTTGTGAATACTAGAGAACTTGGCAAGCTAATAAACAGATAAATATCGATTCTTGAGGGTACGGTAGCAGTGTCTGTGAGAAAAGAGTATAGCTAATTGATTTCGTTGAGCTCATTTTGATGCACTAGACTAAATTTGCGAAATCTATTGATTATGACAAAGACTCCCAAGTAAAGTTTTTAACATCGTGTATCTTAAATTCACAGAGAAGCTCGGTACCAGTATCAGAGCTGAGTGAGCACAGATTCATGCTTTACAATGAAGATGCTGCAAAACATCTCTTTGAAGTGTCTTCTGGTCTTGATTCCCTCGTCTTGGGAGAAGGGCAGATTCTTGCTCAGGTAAAGCAAGTTGTTAAAACGGGGCAAGGACTTACAGGATTTGGTCGCAAAATAGGGGGGCTGTTCAAGCATGCAATTACGGCTGGGAAACGTGTTAGAACTGAGACTAATATATCAACTGGTTCAGTGTCAGTTAGTTCAGCAGCTGTTGAGCTTGCTATGATGAAGCTTCCAGAAAGTTCCCATGCTACGGCTAGAATGTTGGTTGTTGGAGCTGGCAAGATGGGAAAACTTGTAATCAGACACTTGGCTGCCAAGGGATATAAGAAGATAGTTGTTGTTAATAGAACAGAGGAGAGAGTTAATGACATTCGTGAGGGACTCAAAGATGTTGAAATAGTCTACAAGCCAGTATCTCAAATGCTAACTTGTGCTGCAGAAGCAGATGTAGTTTTTACTTGCACTGCATCTGAAACTATTCTTTTTTCAAAAGATCAAGTTCTAGTGCTTGAGCCTGCGAGTTCTAGTGTTGGATGCCAAAGGTTGTTTATTGATATTTCTGTTCCTCGGAATGTGGGAGCGTGTGTATCCGAGGTAAACTCCGTTCACGTGTACAATGTGGATGATCTGCAGGAAGTAGTAGATAATAACAAGGAGGAAAGATTGCATAAAGCAATGGAAGCTCAGGCAATTATTGCAGAAGAAGTGAAACAATTTGAAGCATGGAAGGACTCACTCGAGTCTACTCCGACAATCAAGAAACTCAGAGCATACTTTGAGAGAATCAGAATGTCGGAACTTGAAAAATGTTTGTCTAAGATGGGCGATGACATCCCGCCAGATCAAAAGAAAGCAATTTCTGATCTTAGTTTAGGAATAGTCAACAAGCTCCTACATGGTCCTATGAAACACCTAAGGTGTGATGGGGCCGATAACCGGTGTCCAAGTGAAATTTTGGACAACATGCATGCTCTGAACCGGATATTTGATCTTGGAACAGATACTTCTGAACTGGAGCTGAAAATACGATCGAAGTTGAAGCAGAGTAAGAAAGTAGCTTCGTGATTTTGTTGGATTTATTCAATTTTTTCTGGAGGAAACATCCTCCGGCCGGACATGTTCATCAGAGAACTTCAAAGTTTTGGTGCGCAATGCTTTGTATAGATGTAATAGAATATGAAATGCTATTATACTTGAGAGAAATTTAGTTAGCCTGATACAAATGTATACTACATTGATTTATCAATAAGCAAATAAGCATCTGTTAACCATTTCAATAATTCTGTATGTATACTTCTAATGAGATTTTGCTTTATTGATTCGGAGATTAAGGAGAGCTCTTTTCGGGTTCATTTTGGCCATATTTATAGATTGCAATGATGTGTTTATCGAGAAAATTCTAATAAAAGCATAAGTGAGTACAAAATGCACGGAAAAGAGAGTTTGTTAGCATCTAAATAAAATACATTGATAACTATGTCGATTAATATGTTTTAGTCTCAACCGACTTAGTGATTGACGTATTAGTGTATTAGTGCTTGTGATGAGATCGTTTTCCAAATCACACAAAATTATCATTATCAATCCAGAAAAGAATATGACAAAATATGTCACTATTTCATTATTTTAATCCAATTCAATCTCAACAAGTGTACAACTACATACATCCGTAGGTGTTGATGGGTGTGGCATGTAGTAACTGTATATATTTCCCAATTTCTGACCAAACCCACCTTGCCCACCCCTTTTGAAGCTAATAAGTCAAAATTGTGCATCAAATCTTACGTCCTATGCACTTCTTTCTGAAAAATAATTAAGTAATATCCATAACTATACATGCCAAAAAATTGACAATTAATTGACTTCCTATCTTAAACTAAATTACAAGAAGCTATTTAATCACTAACTCTCCATAAAGGTAGTTGAAAAGAGGCAGTACTGCTTCACCACTACTAACAGCCAGTCACTCACACACTTGCATAAGCTCCAATCCCTAAATTCCATTTCAGTGTCTTGTAAAAGAGAAATCTTTTTCACCACTGGTAAGTATGCCATTTCTTTGCCCCAACTTTGATTGTGCTGGTTTATGCTAAGGATGGAACTTCTATTGTGTTGTTTATTTAGATTTTGCTGGGTTTTCTTTAGACTGTTCATACAGTATTATTTGTGTTGCTCTTTCTGGATTTCAAGTTTTCTTGGGAATGGAAATGCAAGTTTTAGCAACCTTGCTATGTAAAAATTGAATCTTTATTGTTAATCTGTTGATGCAATTTTGTGGGGTTGTAGTTATGGATAAGGGTGGCTGTCCGAGTTTGTTTCCCCTGCAACGCTGCAAAACCATTCATCTGGTTAGTGTTGAGTCTGTTGACTCTATATTGATTGAATATGCTATTTGGGTTCAAGGACACTCTGTATTGGTTGGTTTTGCTTAGAATTTCCAAGGCATTCATTCAGGTCTTATTGAACTGTAAAATTTAGGTGAGACATGCTCAAGGAATCCACAATGTTGATGGAGACAAAAACTACAAGGCGTATATGTCGCAGGAATACTTCGATGCACATCTTACTCAGCTGGGTTGGCAACAGGTTGGGTGTCTTTTGGTTGGTCTTAAGGTTAACAATTTTCTTTGGGATGTGAGGACCTGTAGTTGCTTATGCTGTATCAGGTGGAAAACTTGCGCAAGCATGTTCATGAAAGTGGGCTGATCAAGAAAATTGATCTGGTCATTACGTCCCCTCTGCTAAGGTAGTTTGTTGTAATGGATGGGTAAGCCTGTTTACAATCTAAAACTGGAATTAAATGGCAACTGGTCTTACCTTTTTATCTAGTCAGGTTAATACTTCAGTTATATTGGTTGCGGTAGACATATTTCATTAATCAACTATACGTAGCCGCTTGGCATAGGAATGTTTTGGTGGTAATGATAAAGACAACCATTGCACTTTTATGTCTAAGGTGTTGCATATCATGGCAGTATATCTTAAAGTTCTGATTATTTAGATAGTGCAGATATCACAAGACCAAAAGCAGTTGCTTATGAACTTGTATGGATCCGATCAACCTATGGTTTTTGTATGAGTCATTTAGGCCATTTGTAGATGGTTCGTTTATAGTTGATAAAGCTGTAACTATCATCTAGTTAATTGCCCATTAATACAGAAATGGTATGTTTTCTCACCAAGATCCGGAGGAACTAGGAAGTACACATTCTTTGAGACCTCTAACAAATGGTTATGAACCTGACCCTGAGGGACTTGGGCATTGATTTTATTGTTCTTCCCTATAATACTTTCCTGTGTTTGAATAATTTCGATATAATCAAGAAAATGAGAAGATTTTAACTAAACAAGTTCTTTTTTTTAATTTAATTTTATTTTATAATAACTCTTGAAATAACTCTTTCCTTTGAACAGTCAATTTCCGTACTGTTAAACAATGGCAATGCACATACAAGAATTATATGCTCCATAATACTGAAGCAAGTTATAGTCATAAGACATGACTCAGTATGTTATGCTTGTAGGACGATCCAGACAGCTGTTGGGGTATTTGGTGGAGGAGGATATACAGACCGGATGGACATCCTACCTCTGATGGTGGCTAATGCGGGATATAGTGAACGTGGTGCAATCTCGAGTCTTGATAGCCCTCCTATTCTTGCAGTTGAACTTTGTCGTGAACATCTGGTATGCACGATAAAGTGCAGTTTTGTGTGCAGCTTTTGTTTAATGATTCACATTGTGCCATTCCATTTTTCGCTTCCTTTTTCTCCAGTGCTTGATATGTTATTGATAATTTCAACTGCAAGTGATGGAAGCTTATGCCCACGCACTGATAAAATAAGCCTCGAGTCCTAATTCACCATTTCGTGCATTAGTTTTTTCTACCTCACAATATTCTAGATGTGATATGATCTCTTTATTGCTTGTAAAACATCATGCAGAAGATATCTGAGAACTGATAATGATCCTCGTCAATAATTGGCTGATAGCTTAGGAATTACCAAGACAATAACGTGTCATTTTTTAGCTAGTTCCTGAACGGTAATCTGTATAGGTATCTGATGTAGCATATTTGGCATGATACAATAAAATTGATTTTGTAAAAATTTCCTGAGTGTGTCAGTAATTCATGCCTGATGTTGGCAGGGTGTTCATCCTTGTGATCAGAGGAGAAGCATCAGCGAATATCAATGTCTTTTTCCAGCAGTCGATTTCTCACAGGTAAGCCTCAAGTAACTGGTCCAAACATTGACAGTGCACAAGCATCCCTGTGATGTTGCACAAGTCAGGGATGAAGACGATGTCCTCCAATTTGCTTGTTGCTTTTTATTCCAGATAGAGAGTGATGAAGATACATTATGGAAGGCTGACGTCAGGGAGACTAAGGAAGAACTTGCAGCTAGGGGCATGGCCTTCATGAACTGGTGACCAACTTTTTACCAGTCAGTTTCATACATTATAGCAGCTGGGGAATGTTTTTACTTGATAAATGCTTTTTTTTCCGTTTCCCACTGCATCTTTTTTTAGTTGAAAGCAATTCACGAAGAATATGACTGACGTAAAATGTGAACACGGATTCGAAAGCAAAGCTTTGTTCGCTTATCTTAACATTTACACTCATAACATTGTATGTAGACACCTTTGTGCTTGATCACATACACACTAATGTGAACATATTTCATACAGTGGCCTATTGATCCAGATTCCAAGATGCCTGTATAAATGCTTGGCTTATATGTCCTTGTTCTGATTAGATAACAATTTTACAGGTTATTCACGCTGAAAGAGAAGGAGATTGCTGTAGTTACACACAGTGGGTTCCTGTTTCATACATTGAGCGTGTTTGGCAATGAATGCCACCCTTCAGTGAAAAAGGAGATATCTGGACAGTAAGTTTCAGTAGAACCATGATTGCAGTCATAATCTTTAATCTCCATCCACGGTTTCAAAAGTTATCAACACTGAACATTTTCAACGGAGATGAAATTGGAACAATTTATATTTATTCCTTTAAAGGCGCTTCTGTAACAAAACCTTTTTTCTTATCAAATTTATCTGCAGTTATGCAAACTGTGAGCTTCGTTCCATGGTGATTGTGGACACACGGTAAACTTCATTAACCTGGATACTGGTCAGGATTGTGATTTCATTACATTACTCACAATTTTGATTGTGTTTTGCAGCATGATAGGCTCGGACTCATCAACAACTAACTATCCTGGGAAGATCCCTTCAGGTCTTGATATGCCTAGTGAACTGGCAGATGCAAAGAAGCAAGAGAACAATTCAAGTAGTCATGCAAGTTAAGGGTCTCCACACATTTGATATGATGATGTCGTATGGAGATTTCAATCGTTATCAGTCACAGACTCTCAACTACCTTTCGTTGATCCAGGACACAAATTGAAAGGCCATTTTGGGATCACTATTCTATGATGGGATTAGTATCTCTTTATTTGCATATAATTTATATGAAACTTCTGTTATTTGATACTTACATGGGCATGGGTTCCCTAGTGGAAAATAACTTATTGCACGGAGACGCAAAATTACTCTGTCCTCTGTTTCTGTTGTGCTTAGCTAAGGTTATATGATCACACAACAAAAGAAGAAAATAATATAAAGAACAAAAGCTGCATAACCTGCAACATATTGGCTGGTGAATTCGCACTATAAAGTTGGTTACAAGTATACAAGCATATGTGAGATGTGAAATCTTGTAATAATGATAGAGGGTGTTTGCTTGAGCTTAAGTTAGCCGTTTAAGCAGCTTATGTAGGTATTCCAGCTAGGCAGTGACTATAATATACTCAAGTATGTATGGACTATCTATGAGCACACTAGCAAACTCTGCCTAGTGTTAGGCAAAAGCTAGTAAGCTGTTTTAGAAGCTGACACTCCCTTGGCAAGAATAAGATTATTCCGGTAATAAGGAAGATTAAATGCAGTCGAGCTAGCTGTTCTTGTGGTAAAATATAATGTTTCACTGTTCACACCAAGATTACTTTGAAAAGGTTGGATGCCATTGATCACGGCAAGGAATTGGAGTAATAAATTACAATGGCAAGATGCAGCTAGCATTGTCAGTTTCCTTTCAATATGTCATAGAACTGTACCGGTTTCTTCTTAGGCTCAAAGCAAAGTTCCTGCAAATGCCAACATTTGGTTTTAGTATGTTGGATTCTTTCTGGACAAGTTTTCTTGCAGGCAAGGCAGGTGAGCATGCTTTAAGTTTACCAGGGATTCAATTCCACATATATTCTCCCAGCCAATGCACGTTGTGCGGGTGTTTATTATTTATAAAATATGGGAACAAGTGATGGTTAACACTGAAATACCTCCACAGCAGCTGCCAAACGCAAAATTGTGGCTTCTCCCCATGGGCGTCCTATGAATTGCAGGCCAATTGGAAGTCCTTGCTTATCGTATCCAATCTGATTATCATAACAGACAGGTAAATAGCAACAAGTTGCAGAAAACACTTCTATGTTGCTTTGGGCACATGAAGTAGGACTTAAGTAAGCTATGGTCTGAGGAGGACAGTACCCAGGAAACTTGGGGCCATGCAATTGAACTATCGGAAGAGTGAAAACAACAGCCAGTGTGGATTTATCAGTGAACTCAAAGAATCGTGCCATAAAATGTGAACATCCAAAACAAAGAGAAGCATGCCATCAATGTACAAGGAGTAGCAGAATAGCAGGTCCTCATACCGCAATTTTATGTAAAAATCATGTTAGCTGGTAGGTGAGTTGCTCATTTCTGAATATATTGTAATCTTTTTCTCTGGTACGTACTTATGCAAACATCATTTTTCTGAACCTAAAC
>JAYMSP010000045.1:0-105229 GCA_036897095.1 Plantago elongata
TTATGTCATCTCTTAGCCGCCTCCATCTTCCACGAAGCGAATCATGAGACCGGAATTTATCCATCCCGGTCATCATTCATGCCCTCTTGATATCCCCATACTTCTCCGCAGTAAGACGAAACAATTTGCAATACTTTTGATCCGTTCTAACAATAGCATTCTGACTAGCCTCCATGTAGGCTGAGATGAGCCCGATATTCTCACTCTCGTTGTACGGGTTGTTCCGTGAGGTTTTGTGTTGGCTGCCGCTCCTCCGGTGCCTTTGGCTTTCCCACGCCTCCAGATCGGTTGTTTTTCCGGCTGCGTCTCAAACACGACCACTACTTCCGGTGTTTGTGAAAACATTGGTGTTTGGGAGGATGGAGATTGGTAATTTTGAGTGTAGTGTTCTTGGAACAAAAGCCGAACGGAACTCGTTTGGGGACTCGGATGGGGTGGGAAATCTGTGTTGTTGTAGTGAGCTTGCATGTACTTATTGTATTTGTGGGGTTTGTTTTATTTCCACCACTGTAAATACTTAGCGTCAATCTTGCCGGAGAAGAGAGTTTTTTGAGTTTAATTAAGAGAGAAAGAGGAGTTGGAGCTGGGATGAAGTAAAAAAAATCAAGATTGATCTCATTTTATAGATCTTGAAAAAATATATTCGTTGGTGTATTTATTTTTCGTATTTTTTGAGATATTAACGTTTTAAAATGAATATAATTTGAATTTAAAAAAAATTAAAAAAAAGAAATGACACGTGACACGCACGCCGCAGCGTGCCACGTCGCATCTACGGCGCGGCGCGCCCATGACGCCCCATTCAATAAATTGAAAATCTGGACTTGTGTATTTTCATCCATGGCCAAAATTTAGGGGCGGAATTTACAATAAATTGGCGCCAAAACTACAATTAATTGAAAATCTGGATTTGTTTGCAGTTTACCACAATCAATGAAATTAATCGAAAACCTAATCTTTTACAATTTTTGAATCAAACACCTGATTCAGAGTTCTATTCAATTGATACAACCAATCTGATTCAGAGCTATTCATCAATGGTGTCGTCCAATGGACAATGAAGTGCAGCTCCCGCTCTTAATAAGACACTTCCCCTACTAATCAATAAGTCGGTTCGATTCAACTTTGCAGTTTAAAAAAAAGAAAAAATGGTGTCGTCTAAAGCCGTAAAGGTACGTCAATTAATCAAATTTCAAATGGATTTGTGTTTTACTGGATAATATGAAGTGATTATTTTTGTGTTTAGTGCTGTTGGTATTTTGCTGAATATAGTAGAACAGGTTATACTGAGCTTTTCTGCATGGATTATGATTCTGATGATTCTGTACTTACATTCCTAATGTAGATTTTTCTAGTCTATTCTGTTTCAAAAATCATATGTACCAAATGTAATATCAGTTTCAAATTTGTGTTTAATATTCTGCATCTTTTTTTTTTCCTACAGGTAATCTGTTTAGCCGAATAGATTGATTGTTCGTATGTTCATTTGCGCTATCAATTCCATCTAGGCTTCCCTTACATTTAGGCTAGTATTTGTATTCATCTTTTATATCAAAATCCTTGCTTTTTCGTAGGGATACCGATGAAAGACTGTTTCCTCTATACGAAATGAGAAGATATAGGGGCTGGATCTATGAGGTTTGAACATAAAAAATACAGTATGCTAGAACGAAATGCCTTGAAAGGTGATGCAGACTGTAACTGGTGTCATCTTAAGTTTCCATAGTTAAATGGCTGTGTGTGTATAATATTTGAGTAGTAAATAAGAAACTCTTTAGGCTTGGCACCTATGAGTTCATGTTTAGCTTTCTACATTTTTGTGAAGAGAGTTTATAATCCATCACGGTTAAAATTTGAACTTCTAGTTTTGTTGGAATTCAGAAATAAGCAGCTGTTGCAAATTGGAAGTTTGAAGTTGAAGATATAATCCATCACGTCCAAGTCTTGCATAGTGTACAAAGAAAGATGTTTGTGTTTTCTACATAAGAAAACTAAAGAAGAAGCTTTTTATCCTTTGCAGTTTGCACACATGAGTTGAACACCTATGAGTTTAACCTTCAAATTTTTGAGAAAAGATGCTTTCTTACAACACTTTTTGGACTTGGATGAGAATGAGATGTTTATATTTTAGAGAAGATAATCTTCATCTATTTAATCAATTTACAATAATCTGCTGTGTTGCGTGCTTTGAAGTTTGAAGAAAAGAAAAGGGAAGGGATCAAATCAATCAAGAAGAATGGTGAAGATCACATCTTTATTGGTGCTCAAATGCATCTCGGAAGGATCTGATCTGGTTATACTCACAAATGCATCGGATCTAAGCAGCTTTGGATTCTTTCAGCGTCCTAGTGTCAAGGAGTTTATCGTGTTTCTTGGTTGAACTGTCGGTAAGCGTATTCCGCCTGGTCAGAGGCAATCCGGTTCAGCACGAAGGTCGAATCATATGCTTCCTTTCTGTCTCTTTCTTTCTCACTATCTGGAATTTCATGACTGTGGAGATTAGAACAAGTTGCCAAATTGTATTAAGTGTGTAGAATTATGATTTCTCATTCTTTGCTTGCTAAACCTAAGCTTCTTGACTTTTTATTTATTTTGTCTTTTTGTTTGCATAGGTCAGTGTTTTGTTCAATTGTAGGATATCACCGTGATAAGAAGGAAAAAATTAAAAAAGAAGACACAAGGACACTGGTTGGATTATGATCTGTTTTATAGAATTCATTCAAGCTATTTCTGAAATGATTAATTCATACTATGTAGTACTTGATTCGATGGGGTTAAACTTTTTTTACCCAATAGAAAACCTCTTTCCGTTTACTCCGTTATTCTCATTAATTCTTTGTAGCAGATACAGAAAATTACAGTTTAAGAAAAAGTTTATGCATGCTTAAAAGAAGCTAAGAAGGCTGAAAACGGCTGTTTTAGAGAAGCACCTCCAGTTATATTCTCATGATCAATTTTTGAAATCAAATTTTATATAATCAGAATCATGCTTGTTGAATTTCTGGAGGACTGATGTTGTTGACTTGTTGTTGCAGTGTAAACATTCGTCTTCAGTGATTGCGAATTTGTAACTGTTATTGTGGTTGTTATGAAAATTCAGTTGAAATTTGTGATAAGTGAATTATATCATCTATTGCTGATATTAAGCAGTTTTTTTTTGTTTCCTGAGTATGTGAATGTCCCTGTAAGATTTGGCTTATAGATTCTAACAAAAATTTATGTGTTCCTTATTTTGGAGAAAACAGAATACAAGGTTCACTCCTACAACTGTAATGGCTTATGCGCATTGGGTTTTATGGATGATCACTACCCTGTTCGAAGTGCATTCTCTTTGCTCAACAAGGTATGCTGCTTTATTAATGCTTACCATAGTTAAAAGATTTCCTGTTGACCGACACTAGCTTCAGAATTTGTGATGAATTTTCATGTCTTGGACGTATATATAAAGAACTTTGGTGATTCATGGCAAGCCGCTCAAGCTGATAGTGTACAGCAATGGCCCTATCTCAATGAGTCACTAACCAAATTTGAGGTAGTTAGAATTTTCTGCTCTTGTTATTTTTATAGCTGGATGCATGAACTATTACTTCTGTGTTCTATATTATAGGACCCTGCAGAGGCTGACAAGCTGTTGAAAATTCAGAGGGAACTCGATGAAACTAAAATTATCCTTGTGAGTACTCTGCGCCACCTTCATCATATCTAACCACACTGCTAGTTTAGTCGTTCCATCATATCCAACTAATCTTGATTATTACTCTTGCTGACATTCAATTGTTCATTGACTCACAGTCTGTCAAATTCTGCTGCTACAGATTAGTTGTTTATGTTGGTTGTGAATTAGACACGTATCAGCCTGTAGCAACTTAGCAATCACTTGGTCCTTGAATTATTTGGAATGTTGGTTTTTATAATGAACTGGCATTTAAATTAACCTTTCATAGTAAGAGTGTACTGTAGATTAGCAATCATGGGCATTCACATTTTTCCTGTTTTTAATAAAATATATCTAATCTAAGGAGCAGGAGTTAGCTTATCATGTTTCAATGATGAAAGGAGTGGAAAAAATTCTGAAGTTTTTAACTGTTGAATGATGTACATGGTTGGATAAACTAGTCCAATGGTTTGTTTATGTTGTTTGCTGAATGCCTTTGGACAAATTCAGCTTATCGTAAGATAATTATCTTGATTGCTGGAATGACACAACTTTGCCCTTTTCTATCAGCACAAGACAATTGACAGTGTCTTAGAACGAGGAAGGAAGCTAGATAGTTTAGTGGAGAAGAGTTCAGATCTCAGGTTAGCTTTACCAATTCAACTTTCTCTTTCAGATTATTCCCAGCTCATGCAATAATTAGTATTTTGATTTTCTGTCATGAATGAGGTCAAGTCCTATTCTATTTCGTATGATTGACATATTGTACCCAGCAAATATCTATATCTTCGTAGTTCCTGCTTATGTTTCCAATTTCTTATATTGTCCATGTAGTAGAAAACTAGAAATGCAGCAATCTGTACCTGTTTTAACATTCCACTTGTTGGTGAGTGATATGTTTGGCAACAGATGTTTTACAAACAGGCGAAGAAAACAAATTCCTGCTGCACCATCTTGTAAATGTAAAGGATGCAATCCTAGTTACCCCTTGTTGGAAAATTCTTACATAGACAGGTGTATAGATGGGTGTATGAGTAAGTTGTAGACCTTGTGAATGAGAATGAATCAAATAACTTGAAATAATAAATTTCAATTTTTATGTAATGTTGTTTATTGTGGTCCACGAGGTCTATATATAACTTACTCATAGATCTGGTTTATGAAATAATTTGATAAATGACTATTGCACCTTTAAAAGTAATTTTGTTGATGTATTTTAGCGTAGATAAATTTATAAGTATGTAGAATCAAATGACATCCTCACATCCTTTAGATTGGATTGGTATCTACGCACTAACATATAGTAAAATGCAAACTCAATTAATGATCATAGTATTACTATTGAAAGTGATGTGCACCTTTACTTCTTTTTGCATACTATATTGTATTTTTATGATTAGTTTCTTTCAATCTCTTGCAAATGTCAACTTGGAAGGTGAGATTTTAGTGATTACGTCTAATGATTTAGAGACAGAACTGAACCTTGATGGTTTCAGCCACATTGCTAGACCAAAAAGATAGAACAGCAACATCCATTATGAATTCTGACTTGGACACATTTCAATTCGACAAATTTTTTAAGGCGGATTCAAGCAAAGTAACAGACAGCTAACTGCTAACTGGTGGATCATATTCATTAAAATTCTTGTATGGACATCTTCTGCTAATGAATACAAAGTTGTTTTTACAAAATAAAAAACTCGGTGGTCTTCCGAGTATGCATACAAGTTAATAAGTTATGGGAAAAAAAAAAAAGGAGATCGAGGAAAACTGGAAAAGGAAAATGAAAACGAAATAATGGGAGAATCTAAGTATATATGTTAAGGGTGGTGGCCTTGAAATGAAGACAATCATGGTTTAGTTGGTTTGCGCACTATGTGAAAGTCACTGGTGGCTGGTGCAAAAGAAGCCATGAGATGAAGAAGAAGCTACTACAGTAATGTCGAGCATCCAGTTCTGGCCTAGCTATGTCTTACAAAGTGGAGCAGAGGGGGCAAAATTAAAGAGATTGCGATACTTGTGTGATGTTCGATCCGTTCAACTCAGTCAACTGGTCAATTACTATGACTGCCTTTACTAATTATTCGTGCCTAATCTCTAATGACTACTAAATTACTAGTTTTAATCCTTTATTAAGTTTATGTGGACCTGATTTAATTAACAAAACCAATTGATAAATTAGATGGTAATTATATATCTAATTAGCTAGTATTGGTAACATATCAATCTAATTCGACCAGATTATTGAATAAAAGAAAAGTTTAGAAACAATATTTCACTTATGACTGAGCATAAATGGATCGGATTTGAATTTTACACGGGCCTGATCCTGACCTGATCCGAGCCCGGACCAGATGTCGGGTCAGTATATTGTAGAAATTCGGGTTCCGCGCCGAACCAGGTCAAACTCGGAAATTTCCCAACCCGGTAAGTTATAAAAAAGAAATTACCCTAGGCCCAATATATATTACTGTGTGAGTTTACAGACTTCTGTTTATGTTATGAGTTATGACTTTCTGTTTTCTTGTGTTCCAACTCATCTCTGTCTTCTTCCATCCTTCACCACAATTCTGTTTCACCGGCTGCTGCTGCCACTCCTTCACCACAGTTCCATCCTTTGTAGTTTAGATTGAAATTTGGAATGCTATTTTTTTGTTAGCCTTTAGATTTGAAAGTGGGCTACACTCTTTTTTATGGGAATTTATTATTTTATTAGTATTATGTTTATGTCATGATACATGTAGTATACTAGTATTGTTGTGATGTTGTGTAAGTGTGTTGTGCTGTGCGTATACTGTATAATTTGCATAGGTTTTTTTTTCTCCTCTTTCTATTTTCAAGTCGAAACGGGTCTGGTCCGAACAGACCCAGTAAAACCGGGCTCCGGGCCGGGCCAACACTCGTACGGATCGGGCTCCGGACCAATAAAGGGTGATCCTTCATTGGCCGGTCCAATCTGGCCGGGTCCGGCCCGTGCTCAGTCCTAATCCCACCCGTAACCTACTCCTGCCTCAAAATATTAGCTACGACAAATACTGACTTAGAAATTAAAATCACTTACCTGATCGATCTCAACTTCTAAATCACAATTGAAAGCCCATCAATGTTGAGGCTTTCAATAATTAGAACGGCCAAACTCACTAACAAATTGAGGGGACCAATAATTCACCCGATCAAGGGCTCAGATTGGGCCCTTTTCATCAATCTTACTTAGGTTAATCCAACGACTAGAATTTGATCTTTAAACATGAGTGTCCAGGCTAATAAGGAAGATATTTGATACATATCTATATCGATTGTTGGTTCAAATGGTAAGAGAATTGAGTTCACCTCGTCAAGATTTGATACTTGAGCCCTATGAATATACCAAACGAGAATTGAGAAAGAATTTATATAAAAAATCATATGTTACATCTATGATTTTGGTCCTTGAAACGTGTGTTAGATAGTATATTTACAATATAGTATATATGTCAAATACATGTACATGCCACACAAACTAGAGAACATGCCCTGTCAACATGTCTAGTACATGATTATACAAAATCGTTCTAAGTTTAAGCTTAACTTAATGGATCTTAATGGCCAATGTAGTGGTTGTAAATTACTAGTTCCATCAGTTTTACATGTTAACATATATAGATTAGTACAAAACTAATAAAAATACAGTGATTAATCAAACACCATTAATTGTTATATAGTTACTATGATGTCATAATTCTACACATTAATAAAATAAATTAAAATAATAACAATGATGAAATCAACTATCATATATATTATATTATATTTTTCAAAATAAAAAATATATGTAGTTTATTAAATTTAATATTTATATTTATCTCATGTAAGATTGGAGAAAAGTAAAATGAATAATGCACAAAATATTAGGAGAGACGTATATTAATGAGAAACCTAAGAGACGAATTGATTCTTGATTATATGTATAATGTTTTAAGCAATATTAATAATGTTTATGAACATTTTCTATCATTTTATTTATGTATTTGTATATCACCAATTTTCTTAGTAAATTCTTTAATGTTTTTTTTGTTATAATTATAATGTTCGTCGGTTTATTTTAGTCTTTTTATCCGTCTCTCAAAAGACTCGTTCATCTAAGTAGTGGGAGTTCCCTATGTATAGCGACTAGTGATCGTTAGTAGGGATGATGTACAATGTGTCTACATTTTACATGTTTGGGATCTATGTTCGAAGTGGTAGGTCAGTTAGTAGTTTCTGATCTATGTGCAATATTCACCCATCTTGCTCCCCAGGCTTCATGCCCGGGCAATCTGTACGTACTCTTCGGTAGTAGTAATATATATGCTATTTACCAAAGGAAAAGAAAACAAAGCTAGTTGATAGTGTATAAAATCGGCTAAGACAAAGTTCGCGGATCTATCAAGGGGTAGTGCTTCTTAGTTCTTTGAGTAAGTTCTTTTATGTGAGTAGTAAGTCTTGGATCGTAAGATTACAATATTAATATCTTCTCTTCTGAAATTCCGAGTCGAGGCAAGGTCCGAGGTGATGATATGTCCGAGGAAGTGAATGGTCCGAGGAGAGAGTGTTTCGAAGAGCCAACACCTTGAATCCTGCAGTACAGAAAAGGAGAAGGGATTAGATCCTTTTGGGCCGGTTTGCCTGAGACAAACCGAGCTCGGACTTTACGTGTTTAGAGACTGAAGAGCTCGGGCTTGATCC
Source organism: Plantago elongata (assembly GCA_036897095.1). Taxonomy (NCBI): domain Eukaryota; kingdom Viridiplantae; phylum Streptophyta; class Magnoliopsida; order Lamiales; family Plantaginaceae; genus Plantago; species Plantago elongata. Next base: position 8,360 of record JAYMSP010000045.1, read on the forward strand.
TCCAAAGTCTAGAGAGTAATATTCTTAGTGGTAGGTGCTTTTATGAGGTATAAATGCTCTGTATTTATAGGGTAATCCACCGGAGATTTGGCTCTGACAGTTCGGAGTTGTGTTGGTTTAGCAGTACGGACACACTGGTGCTGGAACTAAGAGGCACGTCACAAGCACGGATTCAAGTACAGTTGCCAGAGACTGATGTCATAAAGTACGTCTTCGGGTCGGAACAACGTCGGGTCTGACTAAGATTAACTAAGACGGCTATAGTTCTTAGTCTAAGGGGTTGAGTTTTGTTGCTTCGGACCTTTTACATTTGGTCGGAACTCCATTCTTCAGATCGGAACTTCTTTGTACATACGCTAGTTTGAAAGATTGTTTTAATACATCTTGAATTGCTTAAAGCGGGGGCGAACTTAATAATACATATCACTAGTTCAAATAAAAACTTTGGTGGTTTTGCCATTCACATAGCTAGCCTATTCACCCTAGTTTATTATTATAGTGACTCTAAACTTTTAAAAAATGACCGGAACCTTTTTTATGAAAAAATAGCAGTTAAAACGGTTTAACTTAACGGGTTGATTCGATCATATGGATTTTATGTTAAAGTGAAGCTTATATTATAAGAAAATATTCCACAAGACCGATGAGTTATTCTACAAGCAACGGTGTTGGGACTCTGATATTTCTGGAGATGGCCAAATCCAATAATCACAAAGCCTGTCGGACCGATGGGACATCAAGTCAAAATTCGTTACAAACAATATACTAATTTTTGTTTAATTTATATAAATTTATGAATATAATAAACGCTAACTAACATTTAAAATTATGAATATTAGCATATGGTACAAATACTGATCCAATCATGTGCCTAAACAAACACTTTTTTTTAATGAAAACAATAGCAAAAAGTAATATTTGATTACATTAATAAAGAATATTCTTTATTTAATTATTTGAATACATATAAAATTTCATCACACTCTAGTTCATACACTTGTGAAGTAGCAATGAAATGAAGTATAAGTACTAGTTAATGAGAAAGTGAATATATAGTACAAGAAAAAGTGTATGGTTCAATACTATAATAATAATTAAACTAATTGCAATTTAAAATAATATATTCTCTTAAAACATTTAAAATTTATTGTCAGTTATTATAAATAAAATATAATTTATAATGAACGTGCACCTCAATGTATATTTCAAGTGCACCTCAATGTATATTTTAAAGTGCGGTATATAATAACTATCTTAAACTGTGACGTATAGGGTGTCGTGTCTAATAAATGTGCACTACCCAAAGTCACCTAGATGCATATGGAACATGTATTTATAGTGAAGGCTCAGAATCCAGTTCACCTCAGAGTTCCCCCAAACACTTCAATAGCCATGGGTAGCTTCCCTGCTAATAACTTCACAATGGAGCTCCAGCAGATGGACGTAGATGGCTCGGTGGGCCGGGCTGAGAGGTCGAAGTGGCTTCTCACCTCCCCCGACCCGCCTGCTCCGTGGCAAGAATTCTTGAGCTCCATCAAGGAGTCTGTTTTGCCTAGAGCCGACAGGAACAAGCAACCTGGTCCGAACCGGTTCTTCCTTGTCTTACAAGGCCTGTTCCCTATCCTTAAATGGGCTAAAAATTACAAAGCTACCAAGTTCAAGAAGGATGTGATGGCTGGTCTAACTCTTGCTAGCCTTTGCATCCCTCAGAGTATTGGTTATGCTAATCTGGCTAAACTTGATCCTCAATATGGACTATGTAAGTGATATACTATTACATGATCAGTTTTAACATGCCATGCCATTTTATATATGTTATGTAACTAACTTAAACACTGTGTATAGACACAAGTGTTGTGCCACCTCTGATTTATGCCCTGATGGGAAGCTCTAGAGAAATCGCTATAGGTCCCGTGGCTGTTGTTTCGTTACTCCTCTCAGCTATGATTTCGAAAGTGGTAGACCCCATGGTTGATCCAGCTGAGTACCTGAGGATTGTTTTTACTGTCACGTTCTTCACCGGTACTTTCCAGGTGCTGTTTGGACTTTTCAGGTTCGTGTGACTAACAATTTAAAAGTTTCATTCCGTGACATTAAGTTACGACTGTGTTGAGTGTTGACTTAACATTGACTGCTCGACTTCGTACCAAAATCGTGCAGGTTAGGTTTTTTGATTGATTTTCTGTCGCACGCTGCGATTGTTGGATTCATGGGAGGTGCAGCAATTGTAATTGGACTGCAACAGCTCAAGGGTTTATTAGGAATCAGTCATTTCACTACCAAAACTGATATCGTCTCTGTGTTTGGCTCAGTTGTTAAAGCCCTCCAACAGCAAGTAAGTCTACGTGCACAGTTTTCTAATTATTTACGTAATAACTGAAAACCATGTAAATCAGGTAATTAAATAATAAATCGCAGTACTACCCAACCAAATTAATCCCACTTTATATATATATATAACCAATTAAGCCTCCCTTGCGGGTTACCACTTACTAGTACTACGAATTACTATTATCAAATTAAAATAGTTTCTTAGTAAATTATGTAGCGAAATGTTTAATATGTTCACTTATGTGATGTGACAGTGGTATCCATTGAACTTCGTTCTTGGGTGTTCTTTCCTGATCTTCATCCTAGCTACTCGATTCATTGTAAGTAGAGAATTATTTACTTTTCGAAATCTTTAATTTATTTACGCGTAAAAGTCGTAAAAATGAAATTGTGTAATTCAATAATTATAGGGTAGAAGGAACAAGAAATTTTTCTGGCTACCAGCAATGGCACCATTGTTCTCGGTGATTTTATCGACTGCTATAGTGTATTGGACAAAAGCAGACAAACATGGGGTGAAAATTGTGAAGCATTTCAAAGGAGGGTTAAATCCGATTTCGATTGACCAGTTAAATATTGGAGGCCCACATCTTGGAGAAGCAGTAAAAATTGGATTGATATGTTCGATCATAGCTCTCACGGTCAGTAACTATCTTTTTACCAGGAACTTTTTGAGTTAATGTTTGATAGAGTCTAATGATTGTGAGTTACAGGAAGCTATTGCTGTTGGGAGATCTTTCGCTACTATAAAAGGGTACCATTTGGATGGTAACAAGGAAATGGTAGCCATGGGATTTATGAACGTTATTGGATCTTTCACTTCTTGCTACACGGCAACTGGTGAGATAATAGTATTTCGTTAAATTTATCATTATTTATTACGTTTATTTTATATAGAGCCTTTCGAGTTCCACCCGATACTGTTTTGTTTTACGAAAATCAAGTTTGAAAAGTCAAGATAACGTATTTAAATCAGTTAGAAGTATGATTTAGTGTACAGTCATGCCAAATACGACTTGTGGCTCTGAATAATCTTAATCCTAATTCCTAAGTACTTATCCAACTTTGTTAATTTTATGGTGTTATATACGTACTCACTATTAAGCATGAGATTCGACCAAGTAAGCAATAATTGACATGGATATCTTATAATAAATTCACCAATAATACATTAGTTTATGTTTATGAAATGAGAATGACATAGTTATACATTAGTTTATGTTTCTTCAATATTGTAACATGGGATGTTCTTGAAATGGTGAGAAAATTCTAAGATTTTGGAATCTTTTGGCCCCTTGATCACTTGATTATTGGCAAATTGTTGCCCCTAAGTAATTGCTATCAACGATAGAATTAGAAATGTCTAAGGATGATTGGTATAGAATTTGAATGGGTATTTGGATGAATTTTGGTAAAATTGTATTTGGAATGGAATTGAAATGAAATTATTTGAAATATATTTTAGGCCAAATCAATCTTCATCAGCTAAATGAGACGATTTAAATGTTATGACAAGTCCCTAGGTGAGGTACCTAACCCTATGAAAAACAAAATGAAGAAAGAAACAAGACTTTGTCATTTACAATTCAGACTATCGTCAACTCTCATATGCATCAAAGTTTAAAAACATTCTTTTGCAGGTTCATTTTCAAGAACCGCAGTGAATTTCAGTGCAGGATGTGAAACAGTAGTATCAAACATAGTCATGGCTATTACCGTGCTGATATGTTTGTTATTATTCACAAAATTGTTGTACTATACCCCGCTAGCAATCTTGGCCTCGATTATCTTATCCGCATTGCCCGGACTTATCGATCTAAATGAGGCATACAACATTTGGAAGGTCGACAAGTTGGACTTCCTTGTTTGCCTTGGTGCCTTTTTGGGTGTCTTGTTTGGTTCGGTCGAAATCGGACTCCTTGTTGCGGTAAGTATTAATTGTGTACCTATCTTCCTATTTAGCACTTGCATTTGTTTGTTCCCATCTCTTCTCTTAAGGTAAGTTCAAATAATAAGGAATGTGCAACAATGACAAAATATAATAATCGAACAAATAATAAAGTAAAATTAGAAAGGTAGAGACACAAGATTTAATGTGATTCGGTAATTACCTACATCTACGAAGACCAATCAACAACCTTTATTGATACTTAGGTTATAACCATAGGACGTGACAAGAACAATCCCACATAAAAGATAAGACCAATCTAATATGATATTCTCCGAAGTATGATTCTCAACTTTTTATGATGATAATTGAAGGTTCTGATTTGATCTATAAAACAAGCTTTCTTGATTATATGTATAGAGAACTCAACTACCAGATCCAACTAGAACTAGAAAACTCATTTAGGTAATATTATTGTATATGAAAACTACCTAATACTACTAGATTCAGAAAAATGAATTAGTTAAATGCCTAACTAATTCTCCAACTTTTCATATCTTGAATTTGATCACCACCATTAATTCCATGTTTAATCTAAATCATTCAACGGTCAATATCATTGTTGAGCTAACACTTCCACATCTTTCATTACTAATCTAACTTGGTTAAAGTATTACTCCGCCTAAATCTTTATTCTTTACCCGAATTTGTTTTATGTATGCATATTAATGAATGCTCATATGAAAAATATTTAAATATTAGATTCCACCATTTTATTGTTACTTTATTATGTATAGCTCAGAATTATTCATTTTATTATTTATATATCTTATAAAATACCTACTAAATAATATTTACTCATATTCCTTGAAAAAGCCTACAAAATAAGTATTCTAAGTTTAGACGGACATAGAATACACATTAACATTAAACTGAACTGAATGTTTTTAAACTAAATTATAATTAATGGGGGTGAGTTGAGTTCTTTTGACGAAAATGACATATACTCAAAACCCAACTAGTGCCCAACATTCCAAAATTAGTAGAAACACGTTCCATGTTTTGAATCCAGTCCACTACTAAAGTGTAAGGATGCCATTAATTGGCTTTGAGAAAATAGTGCGCTTGGAAATGTTTAGGACAGGCACAATAGCACCAATATTTGGTGTTGTATCAATAATAGAATTTTGAGTGCAAGTTGTGGTTAGTCATGTGCACTGCTTGGCATCAAATGCGAGTGATCTTTATTATCATAGGTCACTGTTCACAGAAATTTTCCAACATTACATATCGGAAAACAAAATGAATTCGAATATATCCATATAATTGTTGTCAGCTTAAAATCTATAGTGCGTATTCGTATTTATCTAAAATTGGGTTTCTACTTTCTAGGACTTAGCACTCCTAGGTGGCCTGGTCTAAAAATAGTGAAAATTGACACCTGGACAATAATCAAATTTACTGACCAAGTTTTAAGCTATTTGATCTCTATATCTAATACCTTCTCCGTGGTAATCGTGAAAATCGATTGTGACGAGTAGTTGCGGAGCAACTGATGTCGTCACGATCGATTTTTATACTGTGACGACCGCCCGTGGAGCGGTCGCCGTGATTCTTAATTTTTAATTTTTTAATTTTTTAATCTTTGTTTATAGTTATATTAATGTGAATATTGAAAATTTAGAGCGAAAATAGACGTTATTATTAAAAATATGAGTAGAATTGTGAAACAGTACAAAATACGAACGTATACGAACAAAGGGTGACATTTAATGTATGAGAAAATATATCTTAACTGGACTCATTTTGTAGATCTCGAAAAAATATACACGACGGTATAATTTTTATATTTTTTAAATAATAAAATAATAAAAAAGAATAGGTAACTCGATCGGCTTTTGGGCAACCGATCGAGTTACCTCCTCCATACAATTGCCGATCGGCTGCCCACAATGCGTGAGGATTGATCGTGGAGCCACGACCAATTCCCACGACGGCACCACATTGTGAAGTCTAACTTAACTTGACTCGGTCGACTCACCTATCTAAAATACTTCGATGAAATTCGCCACTCTCCATTTTTATTGATTCACCCACCTAAATTTCCTCAACGAAGCGGATGGTAATTTAAATCATGATGTGCACTCCGTCTTCGAAGGATTATACTCCTATATAGTAGTAATAGTTCTAATAATAAAAATAAGATGTTAGATTGATTAGTACTCTTCCGCTCCGTTAATAATGAAATAATTTGGTTTACACATTTTTTAAGAAAAATATGTATTATGTTGTTAAAAATGAGTTTGTGATAAAAATGTATATGTGAATTTAATAATGTGTGGTTAAAAATAAATTGTATTGTGTAGGTTATTTTTTAAAAGAAATATTGATGAGACGTAAGAATTACGGAAAAATGTTCTAATTGTAGTGGGAAGGATAATGGGAATGAGGGAGTAATTTTTTATTGAGGTATCCTGTTTAATTCAACAATGGTAGTTATAGTGAAGTGACGTATACAGTTTAAAATGTTGTCAAATCCTGGACAATTGAGTTAGATTGATTTTAAACAATCTTAAGTAACAAACGTCCAGGTTCAATGAACCTTAAACTTTCATACCTGTAGCCTGTAGGGGCACTCATGCTCCACAATCCAAATTCCATTGTAAACTAATCGCTCTATCCAATAAAAAATTCAAGATGAAATTATATAATGCATGAAAATATTTAGTGATAATCATCTTAGAAGGATAATGATTAATGAATCAAACATTAAGATTTAAGTTAATCAGTTGTAATTAACAAAACATTTATTAAAAAACAAGTGAAAATCTTAAGTAACATTTATTATATTCCCACTAATATGTATGACATTGTTAACGAGTTAATCATGTGAAATAAGTGAAAACATCATTTGCATCTCATGTAAGTCCGTAAGGCCTTAGCCCCATCTATAAGAGACTCGAGTTCCTTTGTTCTCGTTTAAGTGTTGACTGCATTGTTAAATATAATTATGCGATATAAAAAGATGGTATAATTATTTCCTACGAGTTTTAAAAATAGGTAAGAATATAATCCTCATAACTCAATTATTATGCAAGTTACATATCATTCACTACTCAACCAATAATTTTTGGTATCAAACACCATGAGATCCAGATCATGAATTACTCTTTTGATGTTTTGGAATAAGTGAAAGTAATATAAACAAATTGCATGCTTTGATGATGATGATGAATCATTTTACCCAGTTCAACTGAAATAGAAGCAGCACTTTATTTGATCACTGTTCACTTTACTTTCCATTTCCAAGGAGTCTCAGGTTCATTGAACATGGACACACTGAAAACTTACTAGTACAATATTATTCCCCAAGTCCCCAACAGTCAACTACTGTTCTTAATCAATGGAGAAAAGAACAAATGCACATCTTAATGCCCTGTTTGGATATAGCATGACTTATGATGTTTGAACAAAGTACAGATAGACCGATCACCAGACAGTAGACATCAGTCACATCACCAACAATATTCCAATTACTAACTAGTCTGGAAGACAAATCTTGTAGCCTTTTGCACCTAGCACTTTTATGTGATTTGTGGGGGCTTAACGTACAAGTATTCAAAACTTGACTTTCATCTGTTTGATAAGGTGACTGAATCGAGTTTGAACTCTATTTTATACTCGTTCACCTAAGGAGTCGAGTTAGACACGGCCTAATAAGGCTATTTAGGTTTTTACACCTGCTTTCTTAACGAGCATAATTAGAGTCTAGATTCAATATGAACTTAAGTGAAATTGAATTATATGATGCTCGGTTCAACTCTTTTAATGAAATTTGGTTTGGAAAATGGTTATTGGAATGATTTGAAGAGCTTATGATTATAATGCTACATAAATGCAGGTGGCAATATCATTTGCGAAAGTGGTTCTGAATTCGATAAAACCTAGTACAGAAGTACTAGGTAGACTTCCAGGATCGGACGTATTCTGTAACAGATTGCAATATCCAGTGTCCACCAATATCTCGGGTGTCCTAATTGTCCGTATAAATTCCGGGACTCTTTGCTTTGCAAATGCTAATTCCATTCGCGGAAGGTAATTAATTCATTAAGCGAGATTGATTAGCATCTCATCTGACCTAAATCACTAGTCATTACTAGACAACCTTGATGATTATTAACTTAATTGTGTATTCGATTGCATTTGATGCAGGATCTTGAAATGGGTGAAAGATGAGTCTCAAAATGATGAATGTGCTAATGTTCGTGTGGTCGTCCTTGACATCTCTAGTAAGTTCTTCACATCTCTGGCTTTAAATATCAAATTAATTCTTGCACTAAATGATTTTTACAATAAACTAATTTTATAAGAGATTTGCTCGATAAAAAATACTAATACACTGTCTCGTTTATTAAAACTGACAGATGTAGTGAATATTGACACTTCGGGAATTCATGCCTTAGATGAACTGCACAAGGAACTACTTTCACAGGGGATAGAAGTGAGTACTTATATTTTTAATTACGAATACAATAAAGTTTCTTCTACTTATAACTAATTATAGGAAAACTGAAACAAATACGTCATTTTTTCCAACGCGTGCAGTTAGCGTTAGTGAATCCGAGATGGCATGTGATAACGAAAATGAAGGCAGCAAAATTGACAGAAAAAATCGGAGCAGGGTGGATATTTCTGTCCATAGGCGACGCGGTTAACACTGCCCTGAATCTGAAGCTCAGTGATATAAACTGTTGAATGGAGCTTGCTGGTGAAATAATGAAGAACCCTAGAATTACATTGGTTTAGTGCCCAACGTTTGAATTTGTGTGTATGTAAATTAATTAAGATGTACTACTACGTACTGTAACATGTTGTCGATCGATAATGTTGGCACGAGAAATGTAAGAGGGTACAATTCAAAGCAGGCCCGTGTGGAGAATGTAGTACTGTTGCTAATTAAATTATCAAGTCACAAGTGAGATTTGATTAACGCGTAAAATTATGGAGTTATTTGGATTGGTTTATCTGTTGGATAATTATGCTTGAATTAAGTGTGGTAAAGATTCAAAGACAGGAGGCATGTGATTATGGATATTGGCATATTGCTATATCAGACAGCTTAAATTCACACCCTGACAGACAATATTTAGTGCACTTATATGTTGTTAATTGTCTTTAACTCTTAATTATTATTCTCCCTTATTCCAAACCAAGACTTATCGATATATGCGTAAGATTATGTGCTCTTCTATTGAAAGAATACACTTAAAATATATTTAAAAAAAAAGAATACACTTAAAATATATTTTAGAAAAAGAGAATACGCTTAAAATATATTTTAGAAAAAGAGAATACACTTAAAATATATTTTTAAAAAAAGAGAATACTGCCTAAGTGGGTAACCATCCCCACATTATTTTCAACCTTTGAACCATCTTTTAGGAGCCTTAGTTGGTGATTCAAATAGTTTAATTTCCTTTTGATCTTTTGATGGTGAAACTTATTTCCCACCGTCTGAGTACTATTAACTCTGATTTTTATTATTTTAAGGTCCTATCTAATATTCAATTTAACGTGAAAAATTAAAATGTTATTAGTAGAATCAATGTTTACATTTTATTCTTTTTGCTAATAAAATGTCAGAGGCTCTTCCTTTTCTTTTTAAATGAATAGTTGCAGCCTTGTGATAATGACGAGTTTAAATGGTGTAAATCAAGTTCCCATTTTACATATTTCACTTTTTTAATGTTACATCAAGTTCCCAAATGTTTCACTTTTTTAATGGTGAATTTAAACGAATTAACATGATGGTAATTAACTATACGTAATAACCATTAAGTTTAACGATTCAAGAACAAACCCAAAGCCCCCCTTGTTCATCTAATTGGCTAATTCAGACACAATTTAGCTAGAAAAAACTATATTAAGCTTCGATATGGAAGATTAAATCGATTCAATGTCCTGTTTTCAATGTCGTAAAGCCTCCACTTACATATTGGGCCTAGAATTTTCAAAGAGTGGGTTAGGTTTTGGTCGGGTAGTTTGTTGGGTCTGTTTATCTGAACTCAATTTCAAGGCATGTGCAAATCTCCTCCAAAAATAAAAAAAGACAGAATTGCAAATTTGAACTTGGTTACGTTGCACCACCAACATATAAACTTAAATTTAAAATAACATTTACAAAATCGGTAAAAGTTCAAGTTTTGTGAGAGTCCTACGATATTGTATATTAATTGCGTGATGTTGTATATAAATTGTACATTTTTATATATTTGTAAATTATGTATTTATATATACTAATTGTGCGGCTGAAATCTTTTTGTATAGAATTCTCATGACATTCTAGCCTCTCAGAATAGTTTCTCGTAATAAAATTTACATAAATATGCTTACAATTCCTTTCAAAATAAATATATACTCCAAATACTTAGACCATTCTTAATGGGTCAAGTGGATGATCATAAATAGTTGCGGTCATTAGTGATGACAACTGAAATCGAAAATTATGTCCAATAGATCATCAGAATGACCGTGATAGTGTTATTTTTATTCTATATTCTAAGAGTGTTTGTAAGTTGAAATTAATCAAATCGTATCTTTAAAACTAGTTTTAAAATTTATTTTCATAAAATTTAAATACACGTTTAAAAGTTGTAAAATTAAAATAATCAAAATATAGTAAAGAGTGGTCTCTATTTCTAGAGAACGAAAAATTTTGAAAATTGATATAATTTTTATAGCATATATTTGATAAAATTATAAATATAAAATAAAAAAGATATATAATTGAGGTGGACCAGAGCTAGCCCACCTAACAATTCAATGACCACACGGTCATTGAGGGATCGGCTGCTTCATCTTTCTGACCAACCAGACGGCCGGTCGAACCAATTTCGTTGGCACCCGTTCGACCGGCCTTCGTGGTCGGCCGGCAACTTGACCACTTCCATTTGGAGTGGTCTTATAGACATTAATTGAATTCAATACTTTCGATTGAACAAGAGACTTTTAAGGATTTAACTAGACCCGGGCGGTTCCAAGAACCGCCGGTTCCATTTGACATGGACCTGGAACCGCAACTGAAATCGGAACTGCACGTTTTAATTCCAGAAATGCAACCGGCGGTTTTGATTTTGGAACCGGAACCATGCGGTTAAAAACCGCACAGTTCGAACCGCATGAACCGCTCGTCCAGAACAATGCGGTTCCGAATCGTGCGTTTCAAAGCGCCAGATATGCAAAATTACAACTTAAAATTTTTTATTTACTAATTAATCATATATTTTTTGTTATTTGCAACACCAATTAACTATATTTTTAGTGTATATAAAAGAGCGTTTGTGACTTAATGCATATAATTGGACTTATATACATACACCATGTAATAATAAGTTTATTACATATATATTATAACTATATATGTAAGTATAAATGTATATGAAATTAAATTTAAAAAAAATTGTGAATATGCATGGAACTGTCGATTCCAGAAACCAAAGCCGCACGGTTCCAGAAATCAAATCGCACGATTTCAGAAATCACAGCATTCCATGTTCGGTTCGCGATTCTCTAAAACTAAGAACCGGAACTGAAACCGCACAGTGTGATTCTGGTTCTGGAACTGAAACCGCACGATTCGGTTCAAGATCCAGATCTGCAATTTAATTCGGTTCTTGATTTTCGGTTCCGTTTGATCGGGTCTAGATTCAACTAACTAGACCTCATTGTATAGTACATATATTTTGATACTGCAATATGACAATATCATCTTTTAAGTTTATGTGACCCAATTTAGATCACGTGTTCTAATTGCATTTCTTGTAGGTGTTATACACTTGGATGATGCGTTCCACCTTTCTTGGAATTCATAATCTTGTACTTGACAAAACTTGAAACAAATGGTTCTTATTAGACATGTAAATGCAATAATCATACATCAATATATGAACATAGTAAGAGGCCATTTAAAGAGAGATTCATCACAAAATAAAATAGAGCAATTTCTACATGATAGAGCAAGCATTTATGTTGTCATCACTGAACATGAGAGCATACTTCTCTTCGACCGGATTAAGAGTGGCTACGCCAGGCTCATAGGTTTTGCGAACCAGGTTGGGAGGCGCCTTCTTGTCGTAAACACCAGTGGCGTATGGATGAGCAATTAAGTTGGGAGGTACATAAGGCCATAGCTCACATCTCCTCTTTGTTTCCTTTGCTCTCTTCAGTACCTTCTTTTCGTCCACCTTCCCGTACACTGTTGCCTTCTGTTGTTTCCAGTCCGTCTCCACTTTTTTGGCTCCTACAATGGATACTCATGATCATGTTATTTGTCTCAACTTGAAACCAATTTCAAGTCCGACTAAACTCTAGTTAATGATATCCACTACACGTGACTAATCCATTGCAGATGGTCAACCAAACGTAGAGTTGAAAAGCATACCTTTAACTCCGGAGAGGTGAGTCTTAACGGCATAGCCACAGCCTTCACAGCACATTCTTACTTTGAGAGAAACAGTCCTGAGCTGCTTCTTTTTTTTCCTCTTCAACAGCAAATCATGCAGGTAATCCATTGTACCCGAAATCCCCATATTTAGTTCCTTCTTCCGTCTCCCTCGCTAGCTAGTTTTGGTCTCTGTGAGCACTTTGACAACCCAAACTTCTATAAGTTGGTGGTGTAATATTATGTATATGATTATGGTTTACTCTATTATAGTGGAATGAACTGCAGTTACATGAACTAACAATGTGTTCAAAATGGCTTGTGATTGTGGCCTTATATAGCAGTTCAAGAGTCTGTATTTTGTAGATTTGTGGGGAAGCAGGTTTTATACTTAGGGGTTAAGAATTTGCAGCATAAAGTTGGAGGATATGTTGTTGGCCCTGGGAAAATGACATTCAAAATCGAATATTCACGGATTAGAACTTCCGCTTAGAGTTTCACACCGCGACATCTCATTTTGACGCGTGGTTAACTGGTACATGGTTGATCCAGGATCGTAAAAGTATCGAATCAAACACTCAAAATCATGGTCCATGATTCCACAAACCAAAAGCCCTCAGAGAACAGAGCTTTCAACAATTGGGGGTAAACTGTAAAGTGATCATATAAATTCAAAGCTGATCCGTTTGGATGCAAGATATCCCATTTGCACCTTATTCCCTGTCTCTAGCTATTCATCATTCTCTCAAGCCAAAGCATGGGACAGATGTTCCAAGAGATTGAATGAACCATAATCTTTCAAGGTCGGATAGAGTTGAATCTTATCAGAGACTTACCTCCATTTCCGCCTTACCCAGTCTTGAAGGGAAACCCATACGATATAGAAAGTTAATTTGTGACCAAATCATGTGATTTGGAGACCTTAAGTTGCACGATTATACATCCAACACACAACTCAGAACTCGAGAATATTTGAGAACGAACGTCCCGCCTGTTTCATCAACGCAGGTCCGAGAACTTGATCAGTCAACTTATGCAGGCATTATTGTGTTACGCAGGTCCATGCATTGGAATATTAGCTACAAGAATCAAATTCTATCGCCTTTTAGGAAAAGAAGAATCATTGTGTAGGCCACACCCTAAAAAAGTCCCAGTTCTTTTGATCAAATCATTTTGCCTGTACCAATTCTTCTGATTGTTCTACTTTTGATCATCAAAATCAGAAACCATGGTCCCAATCTATCCACAAGTTTTCTTATACTTTCCTTCCTACACGAGGTCTTCATAAAACAGCTTTACGCATTTAATTCACTTGACTTGAGATGAGAATGCTACTTACAAGGCTAAATCAATATGCAGTTTCCAGGCATATAGGAGGCTGACCAGGCCTTGACCTGTAAAAAAAAAAAAAAAAGGCGGAAACTTGCAGTAATCTGAAGGATTCATCCTCCTGAGAAGACTATTCAGTATCATTCAGCAAATCAGGAAGACCAAAAGGTAGACTAAACGATTATATATATTACTGAAGAGGATTTACATATTCACAGGCCATGTTTCACTTGTTGGAAGGCTATATATCCAAAATACCAAATAAAAACACAGCAGCACTGAAAATATAGTATTTGTAGATGAACGGTACAAGTGGAGAAGCCCGAGAAGCCCACGAGGTACTTGAACGAGCTCTGCCTGCAACAGCAGGTGGAACGGCATGCCCATGGTTGTGCTGCTGTTGCTGGTCTGTCGGCAAAGGAGTCGGTGTTGCATCACTTTGAGGTGGTTGTGGTCGTGCGTCACTACCTGCAACGATATCTTGACCTGAAAATAGAGTATGGAGCTTGTAAGATTGCCACAAGTTGTTCAAGGTTCTCATATCAGAGATTCATAAGAGAGAACATAGTACATACTCCTCTAATGTTCTACTGAAAGAATTTTAATTAGAAGGCATTTCACCACTCAAGTGCAGAAGGAATAGGAAATTGCAAAGACATCCCCTCAATCAGTTAACAAAAGTAAACCAAGATGGTTATTGCAAATTTGCAATTGCACTTGCAGTGCACATGAGCAGAAAATCCACATTAAATGTGCTGCAGTGTAAATTAGCAGAAAATGCAGATTGTGCTTGCATTGCTCATAAGCACAAATTGCATAATCATTTCACATGACCAACACAGGGCTTTGGATTTCAGAGCATTTAGCATACAATTTTGAATTTTATATATGAATTACACAAGTCAAACTTGGTGTGCCATCATACATGAGAAATAGCTACAGTTCCAGGTTATGGAAGCTTAATCACTATCCTCAGTATACTACTCCCTCCTGCTCTATTCTCTCTCCCCCTCTCACACTTTAATAACTACCAAGTACTAACTATTTTGCTCGGTATTTCTTTTTATATACATAATTATTTATTCATATTCGTGAAAATATACCCGCAGAACTTATAGGATTTTAATAGCAGGACGGAAGGAAGGGTGTATTTTTTAGCTTTCCCAAAGAATTTATTTACAGCCTGCAACAACCACTAGACCGATTCAAGTATTTAAAGTGTACTTACAGTTGGAAATAGACCAACCCAACTTCAACTTCTCCCAATCAAAAACCATGCGGTAGCCCATCAGGAAGTTTTCTAAAATTAACAAGCATTAAGATTGATCAGTCACAGTAGATGGTCCAGATGTGTATGCACAAGAAGCATACGAGAACAGAGAGCAACTAATCCAAATAATGGGAACAATGTAGACATGAGAACTCACGCCCGATTATGCCAATGTCTCCCTCTATAGGAAGCACTGCAAAACAGTAAAATAATCCCTGCAGGAAGATTCAGTGTTATTCTATATCAAAAATATTCCCTCCATCAATTCAGTTGCCTAATGGTAGTATAGACAGCTGGATAGGTATTTTTAATTCACATGAGGTAGCACCTGATCATCGCCAATGGATAAGATGGGATTTTCGACCACAAAGCTTTGGTTCACAGAGAAAATAAGTTTCAGCCTGGGGACATTGGGTTGTTTTTCGGAACTGCGTAAGAAAGAACAGTGACTGTCAGCTGAAATAACACAACTTAAACTGAAAAATGAAGCAGTTGCACATTTGCAATGAACTTGCACAATCCAGTAGTAGTCTTACTGAGTCTGAAAACAGCAGTCGAATCCTTCTTTGGTGAACTTTGTGGCGTTAACTTGTTTGTGAAACTAAAAGAAAAAGGGAAAGAATTCAATAATTGAGACAACCAGAACTGAGTTTCAAGTTAGTTTCAATGCCAAGGAGAGAATAAGTGAATAACAACCTCAGCAACAACTAGATCATATCTCTCTTGTGGAATATATGTAAACGATGAACCGGTATCGACTAGTGTTCTGTATCCAGTTTGATTGAGGCAGAATTTTCCGACACAAAAAGTTTCCAGTTCAATGGCATAGTGATTACTACAGATAAAAACAAGACCGGTGAAACATGAGAAACAAATTGCCATTAATAGGAAACTCAATATCAAACACTAACACATACAGATCTTCACCGAATGGCAAGAATGATGTAGATCTTTGAGATGCAGGCCCTTGGTCTCCAAAGAAAAGACTACCGGAGTAGCTCTTGTCATAACAAAATGAGAAAGAACGGGAGACAAGCCCAGATTTTGCAAGCAAACTTGGAATAGAAATATTTCCCGGTCCTAAACCCAACAGTCCATCTGGAGATATTCCATCCAAATACTGACCACTTTGTTTGCTACCACACCTGCGATTTACAAAGCAAACAAAACCATTAATGATACATGATGAAAGAAAAGGTTGCCTTACACCTAAGTCCTAACAGACATGCATACCCAATAACAATGGTAGCATGGACATGGCCTTGCACTTTATTTCCTCCAGCTGAAGCTAAATGCAACTTATCCTCAAAAAGAAAACCTGAGCTTGAGGTATCACTAGATTCATAGTTAACGGAATAAGGACAGTGATCATTTGGAGTTTTACAAGTTGTCCCCATACTGCATAATTCATCGCTGCAAGACACGCGCTTGCTGCTGTTTGAAAGGGATGGGCTATATTCACTCAGCTCTTTATCCTGCACAACAAATGTGCTTATTATCCATTTAATTATCATGCTCAAATAGGACGGGTTATATTCACGTAGTTCTCTGTTCTGTCTGCACAATAAATTAATAAAAGCACTTATTATGCTTCATTGGTATCTATCTTGCACAACTAAATATACTTATCATGCATTTACATATCTTATGATGAAATCGGGAAACCTATACATGGGTCATCATAGGTTCTTAATATATGATAATAAGAATCATTCAAATATGTAAGTAGAGGGGATTTGATGACTGCATGTTATGGAAATGCAATGAAAAAGCACGTAAAAATTTGACACTTCCAAGCTGAGCTAATTAAACTAGAGAGAATTAAAACCCACTAGATTTTATATGAGGCAGCAGAGCTTACCAGCACGCTAGAAGACAGAGGAGCGCACTGTTTGCAGTCACAAGGAAGCCAAGACGTATCACTTCCTGTATCCAATGCTACAAGAAAAGACTTGCTTGGTGTCCCTATATCGATCCATGCATAGTGCAGCCTAAAAGAATGCAAGATTGGTCAAAGTGTTAAGCATATCTTTTTTTTTTATCAAGTTAAACACATGTATCGTACAATAGAATAAACTTAATCGACCAAGCTTGTTAAATTTGTGGACATTAGTCACTTCAGACCAAAATGATGCACCAAATAGGAAGGCAAGATTTCTAATTAATAATACTATTATAGAGTAATTTTACATCCAAAAGTGCACATATAAGTTCGAGAGTTGCCTAATCTTTCTCCAAAAGTTTCCAATTCTCAATTAAGCAGAACTCAAAGAATGCTGCATGCACAACAGAAGCTAAACCGAACTCTTTGATTTATTAGTTGGAAAATATATCCCTGCCAATTTCTCATCAAACAACTTTATTAATAAATGGATCGAATAAAAAAACAGAGGAATACACTAAGTTCAGTATCAAGATGTCAAGTACACAAGTTGACTATCAAGATGTTAAGTACATGATATATTTGTAGCCCGAAAACTAACATGCCACTTCTAGAAATTTTAACATCACATCACATCACACGTAAAACAAAAACAAAAAAATTACATCGAAAACATGATCACGATCTATTATCCCATATGGAGTAACACTTGGCATTCACCGTTTTGAGTAAAACCTAGCCTGTTAGATGAAATGTCTTGTGTACAGAAAACCTAAGCAACTGATGAGAGGAACGGTTTGTAAAGGAATGGATTATTGTCCCGTTATGGGCGACCGACGTGAAACTATCACAACACGACAAAGTGGTTAACTGGTCTTGCATCCTACGTAACAAATGATATTGACGAACCAGAAGAAAGAAGTGTATCCCATGACTTCCGTGCAATTATTGTCTCTTTTGACATGTAAAGAAAGCACCGAACAGCACATTTGTTGCTACGTTACTAGATATCCTAAACATAATAATTACATATTACCAAAAAAAAAGTATAATTTGCTCTATTCGGATTTCTTCGTTTGGCTACATTCCAAATCGTATAAGCGACAATGTTCCTCTTTTTTATTCACGCAACTACGCAAGCCCTAGCCTCTTTTCCAGGACTGCACATAGCTTCCTATTCTACAAGCGAAGAGTCATATTGGGACACTAGTAATGAAAATAAACGAATTGCAGTGTTTGACATTAACATAAATCTTCTCCTATTAAGCAGGATGAGTTCCATTTCGATTAGCCATGTTCACACGCCAAAGAAATATCAGCCTACAATGACAGTGAGAGTAATGAGAAACTTTTTACAGTTTCTAATATCTGGTAACAGCCAAGTCCAAGAGAAATAAATAAAGTGTGAGGGAAGAATGAAAAAGTCCAAATACATGACTTTAATTCAGTATAATAAGACATCACAAATCATGCCTTTATTGCTTTTCATTCACCTTTCTAAGCAGTCAAAAAAAAAAATTTCTGCATTTAGATTAATCCGAGATATATTTAGCTTAACAAGCAGCACTATTTTTTTTTAAAAGGGACTTCAAGATTTGCAATTTCCATCAAAGATATAAACATAACACAAAATTTCCCACTATAATACAAGAATGGAACCATGAACATGTCAATTCAGGATACAATACTGTCAATTCAATTTAAAAATCCAATCTTTAGAAGCTTATAATCCGAAATGCAGCACTAAAAACAAATCATAATAATGAAAAAACTAATAACTACAACAACCACCAGTACCATATCCCAAAGTTAAACAATTAAGGACAAAAAAGGGTGTGTATAAATGTAGGGTATACCATCCCAAAGGATTGCCATAGTCATAAGTCTGGCTGCCTTGAAGAGCAACCAAGACTTGATTTTGAGCTCCAAGTTTCATTCTTTGGCGGTTCAAGTCACTTCCCAGTAGCATTCTCACCTGCAATGACGTTGTTTGGTTGCCAGCTTCTGAGAATCGGTGAATCAGGCTGGATGAGTAAATGGGGTTGGCTGAAATGCCATTAGTGGCAAGAATCAGCAGAGTAATTGCTGCAAAAAGATGGGTTTTTTTCCTCATTGCAAATTGAAAGAAAGTGAAGTGAGTTGTATGAGGGTTTCTAACTTTCTAATAGGTAGTGAGTAGTTGAGTAGTGATGAGGTCAGGAGGTGTTGGATTGATGTGCATATTCATGGAATGGAACAAGAGTTTGAGCAATATGGGGCTTTTCCCTTTTTCTGCACTAAAATACATCTTCTTCTCCATTTCCATTTTTCAGTTTCCATAACTTCTCTAAAGTTGGTCCCTTTATTATATTTTCAAATAATATTTTCTCTTTAATTAAAATTGAACGAAATGAAACTGAACTGAAATGTAATATAAATTATAATTAATAAAACCTGAACTCAATTGAACCGAATGAACTTTATTTGAATAGAAAAGAGCCTACTTCTCCCACTCCTAAATGTAGGCTTGAGAAAGTGAACAAGGCTGTGTTTTGCAAGACTTTATTGACCTCCTACAGTGGATATGTATTTGTGCCAACAGTATCACAATGTAATTTATTTTAAACGATTAGGTTGCACCATGATAATCGAGTATAACGAAACTTAATTGGAGTATTGAACAAGTGCAAAGAGAAAGCAGTTTCAAGAGTACTGGTCTAGTGGTAGGCTTATTACTGTGGAGTGGTCTAGTGGTAGACTCATTCTCCCTTGACCAGCCGTTCATGAGTTCAAATTCTCTAGGATTCATTCATATTAGTATTTCCTTTGTGGAAACATCAAGAAAACATTGTGAATTACTAATTTAATTGTTTTATTTGTGTATTAATCTTTAGACTACTAAATTCACTAGACATGGTGAATAATCACTCCAACATGTAATTAAATGCATTTTGGATGTAAGTATGAAACCTCATTTACTTATTTCTTATAAACTTTGGCGCAATGGAACAACACCCTTGTGTTTGAAGCAGTTTAACTCATATTCATGGATTGATCAATCCATGTACCTTAATCACTCCTTCAACCAAAGATGAATTTTAGTGACTTAACGCGGTAAACCTTATTTGTTTCATAAATGGGGTATTCACTCGAAATACTTGTTTTCGATGTGTTGACTTGAATAATTACATAAAATGGCTTTGGAAGCAAAGATACTATAAAATTCTAATAAAATGACATTCGACCTTGCTAGAACACAATAATAATATTATTAACGAAATATGAACAAGTTAGTAACACATATTGATAACTGTCTCAATATAATGTACTCGAGTATCGTAGTGTGATAACGAGAACGAAGAATGAGTGAAAAATATTAGAGATTGTTTGTCATATTGCTGGAGCGGTTACTTTTCTATTCAAATCGAACATTTTGTAAACAAACTCAATTTAATAACAAATGAAAACCATGTGAGAATAAGAGGTGAAGTTTATCCTGACATGAAAATAAAAAAGATTCAGGTGAGCCAGGTGTGAACGCATAGTCTCCCACGTGTACTGTCATGCACTGACCTGTAATCGGTCCAAAACCATTCCCACGCCACAATTTCCACCTAAAATTATCCAACTCTTGTTTCTCATGAGGGAATTATTAAATTCAAAATCATTTTCACTAAACGCATAATATATTTTTGTATATTATAAAAAATTTAATAAATTATATAAATATAAAATTAATCTAATTTTCTATAAAATTTATTATGTTTTATTACATTATCGAAAATATATGAGCGTATATACACTACGATACCATAACGTAACAAAAATTAATATTCTATAATCATTAATCATACTTTACAAATAATGATGAACTTGGCATGTTTATATTGTTATATTCATATTCGTAATCATTAATATTTATTTATTTACTTAATATAATTAAATTAATTAACTTTATATTAATGATTTTTTTGAAAATTAAAAAATTAAAAAAAAAAAAAGAAACTGACCAGGACCGTGTCCTAGTACAATCCTGATCAGACCTGGTTTTGGCCAGGACTTGATCCTGGTCATATTCGGATCTGTCCTGGCCAGAACCATGTTTGACCAGGACACGGTTCCGGCAGATCGGCCGACGGCACAACTCCGATTGAAGCTTTGCATAGCTCCCATCGGAGCTTCTCCGGCCAGTTTGTGTTCTTCGTTCTTCGTGTTCTTTTAAATTTTCTTCGATTATTTTTTGGATAATATGATTGGTTCAAATAAACATGTTTAGGTGTTTTTTTAGGTAAAATTGTAATTGTTTATAATTATAGAAATATTTTATTAATTATAATAGTTGTAGTGTTGTTTGTAATATATAAAAATGCATCTTGCATTTAGTAAAAAATGTCCTACATTTAATATTATTGTTTTAGAACACCAGTGGCTCACCTAAATCAAATGCAGGAAACTAAAATGAATATAATGTTACAAAAAAGAAAAAAAATAACACATGCTATACATGAAAATAAATTAGTATGGGTATATGTACATTATTCACCATTAAGAATATAAAAATCAATCATAAAATATATATATACATATATATTTATATAACAACGATAACGAAGTACAACTCAGTTGATAATACGTTTCACTTCTAATAACCCTATATAAATTTGATGAAGGTAATATTTTATATAACTCTCATTTATTGAGATACTATTCATTAATTAACTAACAAATTTCACTAAACTGAATTTTTAACTCTATACTAGACAGTAATTTAGTTTGTACTAAATTTTGGATGAGGGATCTATGTAACACCAACTTATTCGTTTAATGTTTAAATGTAAGAGTGATGTTTTTAACACAAACAACAATTTTGTGTAATTAATAAAAATCATCAATGTTTATAGTACAATTGTAATGTTACATGTCGCTTTTGATACTTTTACAAAGATGGTCCGAATTCGTATACAAAGTTGATATTAGTTCTTGACTAATAAACTGTGTATAGCAGTGACAACTTCACTGGGATATGCATGAGTCTGTTTGGCCAAGAAACTAAATTCAAACAAACCGATTAAAACACTTAAATTTATATATATTATAAAGGAAAAAATTTTATTCTAAAGAATTTGTATAGAATATTTATTAAAATTGAATGAGAGAATTTATCTTATTTACGTGTGTTTTCTTGATTAGAGAAATTAAAGCAACTACACACATAATTAAGGTAAGAATTAATTGTAATACGTGAACTCTCAATTTAACTACTAACCTTCTATTAATGTGAACACCCCACATTTGTGCAAATCGGCACCACAACATACAGTTTGTTAGGCCAATTATTAAATCTAATTAAAGAATACAAATTAAGTCAAATGGAAGAGAATAATTTGATTTGGAAGTACTCTACACCTTATACGGCTTGACATTCTCCAGAAAAACAATGAGTTGCTATTCATTTTTTTTTTTTCACTCTCATTAATTATTGTAATAAGTTTTGTAAGTATTCGAATTAGTATTAAAATATCAAAATCAATTCCTGCACTGTTTGTATTATAGTGCAAAATCAACTCCATAATAATCGTCTAATTTCTCTCTTTCTCTTTATAAAAAACGAGTTGTTCCTTTTATCATATTCTATATTAGATTCATAGCCTCTTCCGATAAACTAGCTCGAAGTCCATACTCATTCAAAATTGATGGGCTCATCTTGGTCGATCAACCGATAATAATCATGGAAATCAAAATCCCATAAATTGAAGCAATCGAGTGCAATAAGATTTTGAATGTATTATGAGCTCTAAGTGTGTGAGTTCTTTAGTCCCGAAACGTATCTCTAATGGGACGGCAATTTAAATTTTTTTATTAATCCATTTTAGATTTAAGATGGAGATCGGAATATAAATTAGACATGTGATTGGTATCATTTGAAAATTCAAACGCTATTTCTCATTACTCCATTCCTTAATTTAGTAATGTCTACCTAGATTCATGGTTTCTTTTCCTGAATTTTAAATTTTGAATGTATGTAAGGTGTAATACATAAACATTGGAAGAAAACTACTTTCATTTTAATATTAACTTTCATCATTAAGTTAACTATCCTACTACTTTCGCCGCCCCGTCCTAAATTTTCATTTTACCACTTTTATTGTCACACTCAAATCTTCGCCTGTTATTTTTTATAATTAAACTTTATACCCCACCTTACTTTCTACCATTGCAATATATTCACATTTAGAATTTTACCAACAAATATACATCTTCAATTGTGAACACAATTCATTATTTAATTGCTTTTATTTATAAATGAATTAAAAAAATTAAAAAATAAAATTTCCTTATAAAACACGATTGCTCTTAATAGAACAAAAGTTGTTCTTTATTTAACATGGCCCTTTATTTATTTTTCATTCTTTCTTTATTTAAGTAACACTCAATTATATATTATAAATGGACTCTCTCTCTCTCCCCCTCTCTCTCTCTCTGATTGTGAATAGAATGGCTTTCTCTTGAGCAAGTTGAGTAGAGAAAAAAACATGAACGTCAGGTTCCCTGAACAAAAGGGATACTGTAATTGTACTTAAATATAAAAAACATATACATCTAACTTAATTCTCACTTTATAAATAAATTACATCTTCTCTTTTAAATTATACTTTTTTATTTTGTGTCGAAGCGGAGGAAGTATATATGTATATGAAAGTCATGATTTTCTTCTTATTTCTAGCTTAGAACTTTGAGAAAGATAGATTATTATATTTTTCTTGAATTTTTTGTGATTAAAAATTTACAAACCAAAATTCATTATAAATTCATCATCACCCATTTTAATGTAAATTACAAGTTCGAAGTAACTCATTTAATTAACTTACACACTCGTTAAACGTATAGAAATAATTTTTTACAATGAAAAAACACTAATAGTAATATGTATTATTAATTAATTAAATTATTAATATTTATAATTAATATGTATATATTAATTAATTAAATTATTAATTATTTGGTGTAGTTGTTTGCTCCATGGGGGATACTTATCTGTCAGAGTTGTGAGCAAATAGAAGAATACAGGGAAGATGGGGGAGGATAGAAGGGAAGCATATGATAATGTGGACTTTGATTTTTTAAAATTTATATGTTCTTTTTTAATTTTTTATTCTTAAATTTATGTTGTTTGTTTAATTTTAAATAGCTTAAATAAACTGGTCAACGGACAAAACCAAAAAAGGAACCAAATGTAATTGTTCGACTGCCACAAATATGACAAACGATTATCTAATAGGAGGGGGGGTTTTATGTAAGTACGTATTCCAAATATTATATCGATATTTATAAATACATTGTATTTCTATGTAACATTATACGAACATTAGTTCATACTTTCGAGCCCTAATTTCCTATCATAAGAACATTAGTTCATATCACGCCCCTAATTTCCTTCCAAGATATTGGGATACTACAATACTATGTTCACGTGAGTTTAATATGCCAAATTATTTGGTTCACTAGATAACTTACAGCTAAATTATTTTGGAGTTCGTGTTAAATAAGATAAATTTTACTTCTTTATTTTGCATTCGAGCTTAGAATTTTGTATTACATCGCTGCAAAATTAAAAATAAATTTCAAGTATTTAAAACATACTCATACAAATAACGTTATCTTTTTCTTTACGGGAATCTATACAAAAGAACTTCAAAATTAAGTATGCTTGCACTGAAACAATTTTAATGGTTGACCAACCGAGAGGTCCCCCTGTACGTGAAAGAGTGAGGACAGAGTGTGCAGGAAAGAACACGTGTTGGTAGGACCAACATATCACCCGGAAAGAGGCCAACAAGTGACCTTAATTAGACATTTAGCATAAAGTTTAAAATATAAATAATTGTTTTGTATATAGTTAAAAAGTGAGTTATGAATAATAATTGTGTTAAATTATAATTATAAAAAAGATGGTGTTTGGGATAAATTTATATTTTATAGGGTTGTTATATGGGGTGTGTAATAAATATTTGATGTGTTTAAGAAAGAAGAGATGGGTTTGATTTTCTTAAAGGTTGTTAAATTAGGTTTAATGTTATTTGATTGGTTTAAGGTTGACGTCATAATTGAAAAAGTAAAGAAAGTGTAAAGTTGTAGAAAGTTAAACATAATTGTTTAGTAGATTTTGGAAGTGAGTTGAGCGTTTGATGTTTTTTACAGTACCCTCTAGAAAAGAAGTAAGTAAAAACTATATTTTTCCATATGAGGATCTAATACTCTCTAGGTGAGGAAATTCTATTAGGTCATCACACTACTTTCTTGACATCTATGATGGGTGGTGCACGAGGGGGGAAGGGGGGGGGGGGGTTTGACTCTCTAGGCGGGGGAACTGTTTTTTATTTGATCTTCTATCTACTTTCTTGGTCTCATTGATAAGAGTGGGTATGACAAATACTCTCTACATAGAAAATTCTCTTTGATCTTCTCTCTACTTTCTTCATCCATAAAGGGTATGTGAACCATTGTAGGGTGTGAAATTATGTTTGTAAAAATAATAACATTTGTGGGTTATTTGATATATATGACAACGGGGTTGGAAAAAACGTTTTTAAGCTACTTGTGAACATGTCTTTTAAGCTACTATTTTTAAAACGTTTAAGAACAGTGTTTAAAAGCATATTTCAATATCTTCCTCAGTATCAAGTTCATTATCAACAGAGGTAGTTTGAAGAACAATGTCGGACTCACTTTTATCCTTATTCGTTTTAAGACCGGGAGGGGGTTTTCCATGGACATCTCATAATTTAATAAAATATTCATTAAAGCTCGAAAATCCATAGTAGCCAAGTTATGAGCAGTTTGAATAACAATCCTCTTCATCTCGTATCTCCTAGAAATACTACGAATAGCCTTATAAACCAGTTGTTCATCATCTCCCATTCTAAGATTCTCAAATTTGCTAGCTAAGATCTGATACTTAGACTCCTTAACACTGTCGTCACCTTCACAATGGTTTTGGAGTATATCCCATGCACTCTTAGCAGTAGTACGCGTTTGAATAAGCTTAAACGTATGCTGGTTAACATGAGCAAATATAGAATTTAGAGCTTTTTCACGAAGAGTGGATTCAGTTACCTCGTTGGTCGTGTATTCAGACTTGGGTTTGGGTATCACATACTTGTCACCATTAGGAGCCCGCTTAGGTACTGCATACCCTTCAATGACTGATCTCCAGGCGCGGATATCCATTGACATGATGTAAGTTCTCATCCGTAGCTTCCAGTAACCATAGTTGGAACCATCCAGGACGGGCAGTTTTTTGGCAGCGTTGTGGTATCCATCTCTCAAAGTATCAAATCCAAACACCAGTATGGAGGCGTTTGACTCTGATACCAATTGAAATAGTATGAGGAACGGGATTTAATACTTAGACAAATACTGCAACTCAACTATGTATACTGCCTATACTCTTCTGTTGTAGACAGGGAAGAGTATATTCAATACACCCTAAGGCTTCGACATAAACTATATAAAACACAATGACATCGAAAATAAACTGGAACAAGATATAAGTTTCTAGCAGGTTATCTATGTCGAAAACCCACCGAGCCTCAAGGTGAAAGTATCAACTATATGAATGAACATATAATGAATACAAGGCTATTCTAGGTCTATTTTAGGAATACAACTAGATGAAAAACAACCAAGTAGATACAAGGAATGAACCGTACTAATCTAGCTCTTAATCTTTGGACTAATCACTAGATAAAACTTGGAAAAGGATGATGACAAAATACGTGCAACAACTATGCTATGGGAATTGACTTGCTTGAAACACGTAGTTTTGTCTTCAATGTAGATGTCCTTTATATAGATGCTTGACGCCAACTTCTTAGTAATGGACTTCTACATTGGCTTGGAGTATGATTCATGTTGATCTTCAACTTCTGGGTTAATCTCTTGTTATCAAGTCAATACACAAAAGTCCTTGTCCTAGCATACTTCAATTTGTAATCTCCTTTGTATTCCAAGATTTTTTATGTCTCGATATCCTGTACACGGTAGACATACACTAATATGTAACTTGTTATGTTAGTCGAACAAAAGGTAAAAACTATATCAGTACTAATCAAAGTCAAATTTGATTAGGACTTGGAGTGTGAATTATATATCCAGTGTACTCGATATACTTGTACGAGTATACTTAGTACACTGAATAGGAGATTCTGGAGTGTAACCAGTACACTCACAGAAAAACTCACACTTACACTTAGTTATAATTTATATATTACTTCGTTTAAGTTCAGTTAATTTTTATTCAGTTCAGTTCAGTTGAGTTGAGTAAATTTTAATTAGAGAAAATATTAACCTTGGTTCCATTCAATTTCAACGTGCCAGAAGATGTTCAATTTTGATAATTATTAAAATTTAAAAATAAAAATGAATTTGATGACAATCTGCAACAATTCTTAAGAAGTGCGCTTCAATAGATTATGAAAATAAGCTCTATGTATTCAGACAATCGAACAATTGTTTTGACACAAGTCGATCGATCTCTTAATTGTATAAAATGTATGACATGTTGTACGGGTAGTATACTCATCATTTTGCAACTTCCCGTTAAAATGGTACAATTATAGAATTAACTAGTTTGAAATAGAACTCCTGAAAATTACCATGTTGAAATTGAAAAAAATATTATTTAAACAATTACCATTTAAATGTTTAGTTAGTTTTGCTAAATAGAAGCTTAGAATTTTTTTAATTTCAATAGAGATAACTCAACTGGAGTTCTAATTCAAATTATCTTTTAAAATCATTTGATAGAGCACGGATTTCTTGTTTTCTCAAATTAAATTGGGTTATACCTTCTTCTTTTTTTAATTATACACGATCCTATAAATAAATGTGAATCATATTCTAACATAATTTACTTTGTAATGGCGAATAATTACACACAAACATAGACCCATCAGAAGCCCAACGCAGCATGACGATATCCAC
Organism: Plantago elongata; assembly: GCA_036897095.1. Lineage (NCBI taxonomy): Eukaryota > Viridiplantae > Streptophyta > Magnoliopsida > Lamiales > Plantaginaceae > Plantago > Plantago elongata. The sequence continues at coordinate 36,462 of JAYMSP010000045.1, forward strand.
GGTAACGTAACAAGTTACCGCCCTAGACGAATGGGATGCCAAACTTACAATACATGATATAAACAAATCGAGAGCCCAAGTCAATTATGACGCACATGTGGTTTCCAGCTTCTCCTCGCTTTACGAAAAAGTTAACTATTTGTCCTCACTAGTAATGACGTATTACGTACGTCTTCATCGATCAATCTTCAATTTAACCAATCACAACACGTTTGACATTACGACTTCACCCACCATCATCTTTCTAGGTGAACGTTGATAGTTACGTTTTGCTAATTATATCCTCTCCGATAAATGTATGAGTTAGTTCCGACAAAACATGTCATATCATTGCAGAATTCCATATTTATTGTAGATATATTTCCACCAAACATACATGTAAATAAAATATCGCAACATAAATTATACTATAAGAATTATCCGTAATACTATCTTCTCTTTCAAAATCATAACTATAATATATGTTAATTGGTTTGTAATTGTCATAAAATATATATATCTGAATCATATTCATGGAAAGAGATCGTAAATATAACATTTTAAAGAATATGAATATATAACATCTTTTATCATTTTAATGTGTGTATAACACCGATGTTACTGATTTTGTGTCCCGATCCATTTCAATCACTTACAAACATGGTACTACATCATAAAACTTACTCGTTCGAAGTCCGGGACAAAAAATACCGATTGGAAACGGAATGGGTCATCAAGTTGATATCGTCACTCTTCATATCTGGTGAGTGAGCCTTAGCTGTCTGTCACTACTGAAACGAAGATACGAGTCTCGAAACCCCTATAAATACCCACCTATCATGCACTTCTCAAATCACCAAATAAACCCAATACAATACCATTTCTAAAACCCTAAACCACTATCCTCAATCAGCTCACCTAGCTTGAGCTTCTCTTCTCCCACCCAATCCATCCAAATGCACAATGCTGCAGACCTGGTCGACCACATTGGAGTGGAAAGCAGCATTGATCTGAAGCCGGACGTCGATTTCGACGACATTAACCGAAGGCCACAGATGTCGCTCAATGATTACCTCGTTCGTAGCCGGCAGATGAAAACGGCGTTCCAGTTCAAGGAGTACCCTCCGCCAATCCCGTCCCTCTCGCGGAACAACAATCACCCGACTTCCGTCCTGAAGAGGTTTTACTCTGCTGATGGAAGGCTCATCATTGTTGAAGAGAAGATCAAGAGGCGTGAGTACTTGCAGGCTCAGCGTTGCGATGGACGCCTCGTCATGAAGCTTGTTCGTGACGACGATGATGTTCTCGAGGAGGGAGAGGGTAGTGGTGGTGATGGAAATGTTGATGCTGTTGCAAAGGAGGATGCAAAAAAGGTGGAGGAGATCACTGTGGGTGTGCAGAAAATGGTTACTCTCGAGCCGAAAAACGAGAAAGAGGAGGGATGTTATGAGGTGAATGTGGGTGAGAAGAAGATGGAGGGAGAGGCCGAAGCTGATGTGGAGTATGAATTTGGTGGTGGGAGTGGAACCGCTGGTGGGAATTGTGGTGGTTTTGGGGTGGCGGTGACGGCAATGCCACCGCCACTTCATACCTAAAATGAGCTGAGCTAAGCTAAAATGGAGGAATATATATAAGGGCTGGTTTAATTTTGTTGTATTTGTTTGTATGTTTATTTGTTTATTGCTTGGTTTGTCTTGCTCGCTTGTTTATGTGTTGTAATTTTGGTTGTGTGCTTGTGTCGCACATTTTCCTTGCTTGCTTTGTGAAGTGTACTGTACCGTTGTATTCTCATGTATTATGGTGTGCTTATCAAGAAAGAAAAAAAAACAAGAAGAAGAAGAAGGAGGTGGAGATGAGGAATAAGAAGTACTACTGGTGTGGTACTGGTGGTTGATGTACATAGTAGTTTTAGGTTGTATCATCGATCGATCGACCTTATGCAATAAAGGGTATGGTGGAGTAGCATTGTATGTACTCTAGCTGTACTTCTATTTTAAGGCTGTAATATCAGTTCAGTTGCAATAAAACTGGGTGGAGTATATAAGCCCATAAGTATTTTATAGTAGTAAGCCTGTGTTAATTTATTTTTTTTCTCTCATTTAGCAAGATACTACACTATATGGATAACAAAGTAGTAGTATCATTACAATCAATTACCACCTATTTCGGTCGGATAATCTGATTTTAATTTGTAAAATCTAAATTAGTTTACAGATAAATGAACTGTATAATTTTAATGATCAAATGTGTTTTCAAAAGTAGAAAATATATACTAGCTCCGATTATGAAATACATCAGAAAAGCTAAGGGTCGTTTGAGTACCTCCAAATTAAATACTCACCGATTAATTGACATAGAGGTAGATCATTTGGATTAAAACTGAATTTTAGTTGATGAAGTATTATAATTGAATTTGAAAAAATGTGTCTTGAATAAAAGTAAGAAACGATAAATTTTTGTAGAGGTTACTATGTAGGTTTTAATTGTAAGACTGAATGAAACTATAATTAAGAAAGGATTTTTAAACTTATGATCATTTTCAAAGTTAGTTGATTTCATGTTTTTAGTATAAATAAATATTGAAAATGAGAGAGTGTGATTTGAAGAGAAATATTCCTTTTTAGTTGAGTTGGTAGTGAATTATAACTGAGTACTTACCATCTCGATCTATGATAAAATCGAAATTAAATTGTGATTTGACATAAAAGAAAAAAAAAGCCTCTAAATGTATGCCAATCATCCAGACACATTACAATATTTGATTCAATTTATCCTTTCCCATTAATTCTACTTCAACCTTTAATAATTTGTGGACTTTAGAGTATAAAGTATAAGGCCATTGATAATTACAGATGCATTATAGTACACTTATAAGGGAAGCAATCTCAGTCTTTTGGAGGAAATTTAGTTGAGACATTTTTTATTTATTTTTATGTCGGATTTTAGGTTGTGATTGGGGACCAAAATGCCACGTTTGCTTGTTTAATAGTCATTAGGGATTAGGGAACTGATCATAAATATATAATTGTATTATACTCTCGAGTATTCCTTATACTCATATAAACTCTATTGAATAAATGAAGTTAGATTTCTATGGAAGAAAATGAATGTTTTGATGTAATACAGTATTGGCCACCTGATGTGGCAATAGCTTGTGTTGTGTGATCAATTTTTGTAGCATGCCTGTGAAGTCAAGAATAGCATAGAGACATGTCAATAAAACAAGAATAATGTGGATTTGCTGTGCTTCACTTGGTAGCGCGTGTGCAAATGAATGCAGTTGCAAATCAGAGAGTGAGTAATAGTTGTATTAGGTTTAGAACCTGAGTCTGACTGATTCTGATACTGGTATGTATGTGGATCAAGTTACGAGGAATGTAGCTACAGTTGTTGCAGCTTGTTAATTATCAGGTGATTATGACGATCGATCGGACAAATAAACGAACATATGGTTTACAGCTTTAACATTTGCCCATCATTGGCTCTTCTTCTGCGCTTCTGAATCTCTTCATTTTATGCAATTACTCGATCGGGCATTGTCCAATTCATGTTCTACCGACGGTTTGACTTAGAATTCGAGATGAAATAACTTAATTCGAATTAAAGTTTTATGTTATTTTTATATATAAAATGCAACTTGAATTGAGATAGTAAGATTAGAACTAATGACCAAGGTGGAGAAAGGAGAATTTTTATCCCAAACCCCTTATTGAATCTGAATGAACACTATATAGGTCTATAACCTAGTTATACTTAGCCCATATGTTTTGTTGGGTTAGAAAACAACTTTTTGAGGCTTGTTAAATGTAAGACGATTTACTAAACGAATAACATTTTTTGATATATTATAAATGACCCTCCAAGTTATATAAATAATGAATAAGTCCTACTTTTCATAAATCTTCTTAAATTATGACATATTCACAAATATATAAACATATATGAATTACAATATGTGTTAATAAAAAAATTAATAAAATCATTAATCATATTTCACAAATGATGATAAATCTAAGACGTTTGTATTTTTTAATTTACATTTGTTGTTGTTAATAATTATTATTTACAGTTATATATTTAAATTAAATAAAATTATATGAAATTATTCAATAAAAAATATAAAATACTTATTTAAATAAAAAAATGTGATTTGGCAGTCCTCGGGGCTACATTTGCAGATTGGAGCTAAGCTCCCTTCTAATCTGTTGAGCAGCAACTCCGATCAGATGTTCCAATCGGATCAGAATTGCTCCGGACTGGGAAGATGATCGGAGCAGAACTGCTCCGCTCGATCTTCTCAGACCGGAGCAGATCTGCTCCGATCTGCCCAAGATCGGAGCAGCTCCGATGGTCCTCCGGTGATCGGACTTTCGGAAATGTTCTTCGTGTTTTATTTTTAAATTTTTTCGATTTATTCATTTGAATTCAGATAATAAACTTGTTTATATGTTGTTTTTGAGTTAAATAGTACAATTTTAAAATTATTGAACTATTTCGTAAATTACAATAGTGTTGGTATTATTTGTGATATTTAAATTTTATCCTGCGTTTAGTAAAAATGTCATGTGTTTAACATTCATGTTCTTGATAAGAATGAGACTTAAAGCCCAAAGTAGCCACCAACCCTTATGAAAATAGAATAGGTATAGGTGTGATTTGGTCCGGTCGCAGAACAACCCGTCACGCTTAAAAACCGGCACGACCCGTTTAATGTATGGCCCGGCATGGCCTGTTTAATGTATGACCGACACAACCCATGTTCATGTAATTTATGTGGACCTTGGGAGCATTTATTTAGAGGCCCGACCTGGACCCTGTAACCCCGTGAACCGGTAAGCCCGACATGTTTAGTTCGATAAAAGACTATTCCGTTTAAACTATAAATGTTACTTTTTAATTGTATAGTCCATAGTTTAAGTTCAATTAAGCTATTGAACGGGGTTTGAGGTACGGCCCGACCTGGGCCCAACCACACCTCTAGCTTAGATTACTTATACTTAGGTGTTCTTTAATATTTCCGAAAGTAGAAAACGCATGTTGTTATGTATAATCCTATAACACTATAAATTTATCAATTCCGTTAATCAAACTTCATATCAGGATTTGCACAATCATATTGAGTTAGCATTTGTTATATGGATTTAAACGTTGCATTATATAATATAAAAGGTAACATGATGGACTGCAACATATATACATCAATATAAATACAGATAAGTAAACTCAAGTACTCAACCTTTTTTTGTCAAAATTGCCATTTTTGTAAAGGTATGTCTTTGGATAACGAAATTTGATTGACAAATCTCAAGTTCTATGGCCGATGCAACTTGTGAATAATGAATTAGAATCATGATGAATGTAAGAATAATGGTGTCCATTGATAATAATTAACATGGATGTATTGAAAGTTCAATACATGGCAACGCTGGTAAACAAGCCAAACAACAAAAGTTAATACTGACAAAATCCAAAAGCTCAAGTCTAACTACAGCATCTAATGGCTGCCGAACGTCCAAATATATTTCCAAAATGAACCCCATAAACACATATATATATATACATATGCCTCTAATTGCAGTTTGATAAATCGTTGATTTTAAAATCATTAATGGTATAAAAATGATTAAGTGTTTAGGCGAAAAAAGATTACTACTAATTTGATGATAAGGACCAAAGCAATGCTCCTCAAAAATAAACCTGCAGAGAAAATGGCGGGTTAGACCCTTTAAAATCGGTTTGCCTAAGACAAACCGGTATGACACGAATTAGCGTGTAGTCGGATGTAAGTGATCCGAGCAGATGTAGAGAGTTGTATATTAGTGGTAGTTCACTTACTTCAATAGGAGTAAATGCTCGAGTATATATAGCGGAATCTCTGGGAGACCAGATCCCGGTTGGGTGCACCCCGAGCTGACACGTATTCCCGGAGACAAGTGGCACGCCGTGATCCGGCAGTGTGTCTAGTCGGCTCTAAGATAGTCCATAAGTTAAATGTCTTAATCCAGTTTCGGCCACGTGGTCCTTAATCAGCTGACACTAGTCGGACCTGTTTGGATAGGGTCGGTCTGACTAGTCAGAGTACTTATCTTATGTTGATGTTACTAACTCTTTCTGGTCGGCTTCGTAGGGAGACCTGTAGTTAGTCGGCTCCCAAGGTGGATTAGGGCTCTTACGACTTGTAGCGACCCTATTTGTCGCGCGTCGTTGCGACCCCGTCCTTAGGAGCGTATTAGGAAGGAAGGACTTATTTGTATATATCATAAGTCCCCCCCGGTTCCCGAATATCTTAGTAGAAGATTGTCGATGAATTAGGCGGTTCTTGGTGTCGTGGTCGGACACGTTCGTGATCAGAAGCCGATTAGAAATATCCACCGGTTGCGCAGTTTTTGCGGTACATTAATGACGGGTGGGACCACTTTTCTCGCCTCATCTTCCTATAACGTCATTTTCACTCATCCCTTCCGGTGCCTTCTCTTCGGCTTCCCCCCTTCTTCCTTAGTGAAAAACAAGCCGCCACAATGGACTGCTTGCGATCTACCGATACTCGATCGATCTGGCAGCATGGATCGCGTCTGAGCAGAGATCGATCTAACGGATGGAGGCGATTGGGATCGATCTAGTGGCAGGAGGTGGATCGACGCGATCGATATGCAACAAGAGGCGGATGAGTTCGGCGGCGCATGTGGTGATTGGGGATCGGTCGGTGGCGCGTGGATCAGCTCTTCCTCGTGGCTTGATTTTTGCGTTGATCGGGTGTTGAAGACGATGGATATGAAATTGCAGGGAGAGAAATGAAATGTGGATTTGTTTTTCTGATTTATTCATTATATATGAAACCAGTCTGGTCCGATTTGTCCAAGAAAATAGTGTATCTGTTTTATTTGGTTGGTTTTTAAAGTTAAAGTTGAATTTTTCTAATCTATAGGAAATTTTTTCATTTTACTATACTTACTCATACTCATATTGTGATTTTAATATTGTAGTGTTTGATATAATTTTATTATATTTTTGTTGTAAATTTTATCAAATTTTTATATACGTGTCTCTACAATTATCTCATGCATAATAGAAGGCATTATAAGGGGTTTTGTCGAACATTTTGCATCAATCATATTAAATTATCAATACATATTATTTCTCACATACCCTTATCATAAATCGTATACGCACAAAAAACTTCCCAGTAGTATTCCTTCCTAACTTTCTAAGAACTTCCATAACCCTTATTCCGAAAAGAAAGGTGCAATATAAATTTCATTCTTAATTCCTTCAAAATTTAAATTCTCTGAATTCTTAACGGTTCATTTACTCCGTAGTTAAAATAATAATTGGGACAAATAAAAGAACCGAGTAAAAATGAACTCCAACCCATTAGTTATTTACTGAATTGAACCGAACCGAAGTAATGTATAAATTATAACTAAGCAGAAGTGAACTGAACTAAGTTAAAATGATTATAAGTTGAAGGTAACATGTGCTTGACTAATTTCAATATCACGTCACACTGTAGTATCGTTAGTACACTATTCAAAACTTGAAAAATGGCATAATTTAAACATTAAAATTTTATTTAAAAACAATTTAAATAATTTCAACAATTATGAAACTACAAATTACCTATATTTATAAAACTCATCATCTTATTTAGTCACTACACATATTAACCCCAAAAATAACTCCTTCTTCCCCAAATATATCACCACCGTCTCCTTCCCACTTCTTACTTTACAGTTTACACATCCTCCTTCACCGCCACAATCCTCGGAGATTCGACAAAACAACTATCTCTCTATCTGTTTTTTTTCTTTGAAAGCTTGTACTGTCATGGAAGAGCGCTTTCCATGGCGAAACAGCTCGTCTGAGCTTCCAAATTTGGAAGCTCAGACGAGCTTCTTCGATGGAAGAAGCTGTCCGCCATAAAAGAGCTTCTTCCATGGCTGGAGGACAGCTTCTATCCGCCATGGAAGAAGCTTGTCGGAGCTTCCAGGTCTGGAAGCTCCGATAAGAGCTTCCATTGCGGAATCTATAGCTCTTCCGTCATGGAAGCTCTTTCCGACTAATTATGGTCGGAGCTCCACTACTTCATCGGAGCTCCGGCCATAATTAATTTTTAAATTGATTTTAGAAAAAGATAATAAATGGGTGTTTTGTGTATTTTTAGTTTATGTGGGGTTGATTTTAAATTTTATTGGATATATTTTGTTAAGTTAAAAATAAGAAGTATGTAAATAATTGATTATATAATATTTTTAATTATTATACGACAGTGCAACATCATGACACATTGATAAAAGATAAAAGGTTGAAATTGAAAATTTTAATTAATTTAATGAATTGTACTATTAGCCATGCCTAGATGACACAGCCTTGAAATTGATGTACTTGGGTTGGTTAGAATGAATGTGCTGAATTTAAATGTGGTTTGATTCAATCAATATTTTCATTAATAAGGTCAAAACTATCCAGCTGCATGGAATCAATCAAGAAAGCTTCTCCAACTTGTCAAAATAGCAGTCGGTAAAACTAGTCTTTATTACGTTCAATCTATCATCAATCAAATCATTAGACCCATTTTTCCACTCAAATTAAATATTTTATAAAATTTTAATTTTAACTAAAAAAAATCCACTTAATTTCTATACAAATTGATCCTTAAACTGGATTGGATTGGTTCGGTCTCATGAACCCATTCATTATCATCATTCATTCAAGCACTATATAGTAAAGAGAAGAAGAGAATCTCACTTGGACCCATTCCTTTTAGTGTTGCATTTCCATTTCCCTTTCAATTAAATCCTTGTATATTTATCTATTTTTATTCTATCTAGTACCAAACCAAACAACTGACTTTCTCTGTAGGAACAATTCAAAGCAAAATCAAACCAGGTTTCTTTCTTCTTTCAGCTCCATCAACACATTTCCCATCTCCATTAATTACTATCTTCTCTTTTTGTTCTTACCTTTTTATCCGAAACCCTTTTACTACTACACACTTTCCACCGAATTAATCCCTTTTTATCACTACTCTACTTTTGTTATCTAGAATAAAGCTTGTAACTTTCGATCTGGGTTTCTCAGATTTTCGCAGTTGAGAACAGTTTTTGTTGGTTTGGAACTGGGTTTATTGATTTTCTTAATTTTCAAAGTCAATCTATCTGATTTCTTGATCTGGGCTTATCTGGTGTGGTGTTTGCATTCTTGAAATTCAGACTCTTTCATTGATTTGGTGGGTTTATTTATTGGGCTTGTAAACCTTTGGAGTTTGTAGACAGAATATGAGATTTTAATTTAGAGATGTCTGTAGAAGAATTGGTTGAACTTAGATTTAGGCTTGCTGATGGCAGTGATATTGGACCAAACAAGTATAATTCCAGTGCAACTGTTACTTCTCTCAAGGAAAAGATTATTGCTCAATGGCCCAAAGGTAATTCTCAATTTTCTGTAAGTTCATACTGTTGGATTGCTTAATTTATTCCGATTTGGTTTTGTGTTCGCTTGTTTCGCATTGATGTTCAGATGCTGGAACTGGATTTTTATATGTGCGAAGTATTTTCGAGTATAGTTAATGTATCATGTGTGTTTAAAATGTGTTTCGTGAGCAATAGGAGACTGACTGAGTTCTCATTTCATGCTGTAGCACCATGTGGAACAAGTTATTCAGTCGTTTTTCGTTTGGCTTATCTAAGTCTAAGAAATATTGAGCTGCTAAAGCTTATATTGGGCCTATAGGTGAGAATCCTTAACAACCAATAACATTAATGAGTCAGATTGAGCTATATTAGCTGAGAAATTATGATGCAAGTGTAATGTTCCTCGTGTGGAGATGGTAACGTATGCAGGTGTGAGTACTGATTGTATGGAGTGAAGCTTTGGATTGGATAATTCACACAAGAACGTGAATGAATATCGAGAGTAGAAGACTGCCAAGAAAGTGAACAGGGCAAAAGTTTATTGTTCTTTGCTTCCTCCTTAACTTTTTGTATGGTCCATTTTTACAGAATGAGAGTGTGAAACACAAAAAATCTCTTTGTATCTCTGAAAGGCTTACAATTGCTCTTTGACGTCTTATTGCCACTACAGTTCATCACATGGAATGCCCATTATGCTCACTTTAAAGTAGTATTGCTACTGCAGTTCATTACAAAAACGTCCTGAGATACTCTTTTTTTCTCTGTTTAGTACAATGATCACATGAAATGCATACTTATATAGTTATATGACCGTTCCTTTTGTTCTTTTTATTTTTTATTGTATTTTAATGCTTAAAGTGAAAGCTAGTGAATGATAAATTCTGTAATTTGGCATGGAATGTACATTATCATTAAAGCTTGGTATATTCATCCGTGGAGACATCATTCAGCTCTGAATCTTTGTAGTGAACCTGTACATCTTGTTGTTTGTAAGATTTGAGATCAATTGTTTTCTCGTTGCATAATCTAATTTTTCCATTGGTACATTATGCTCATGAAAAGACCTTTTCCTTGCAGACAAGGATCATGGTCCTAAAACTATAAATGATATAAAGCTTATCAATGCGGGGAAGATACTGGAAAACAATAGAACACTAGCTGAATCTCGACTTCCACTCAGTGAAGTTCCTGGAGGTGTCATTACTATGCATGTTGTTGTTCGTCCTCCGGTTCCAGACAAACACAATGGTAATATTTATATCTTTTGTCAGCTTATATGGTCCTTAGAGGACCAAATCTGTAGCATGTTTTACAGTTTAGGATGCTTCTCGATGTACTTCTCCCAAGCACCTAACTCAAACACAAAGAATCACAAAAACAACCTGGAGATTATTTCACACTTGACCTCTATTTTCCCTGATGCTTCTACTCATTTGCACGTATCAAGTTATTGCATGTTGAAGAATCTTTATCCATAATCCTCGATTGTCAACATCCTTTCTATGTTATATATTGACCAGAACTCAAACAGAATTATTGACTTGTATCTGGAAAGTTGAAACTGTTAATCGAACAGCTATAATGAACAAGTCTATTAAAACGCTTGATTGTTCTATACAATAGGAAAGACCACACTAGACTAGTGTAATCTAGTAAAAGGCCTGATAATTTATTTGGCATGATGTGCGAAACTGCATGGTCTAGAGAGGTGCATGGCTTCTACAATATTTGTGATTTCAGGCCTATCAAGCTATTGGCCAGATCGATCTAGAGTGACCAATGCCACTTATTATGGCTTACAGATTGCCCGTGGATGTGTACGCCTAGAACATTGGACATATATAGATGAACTAGGAGCCTGAATTTTGATCCCACAAAAAAAAAGGAAAAAAACCGGAATTAGGAACCTGAAGATGAGGGAGTTAAGGTTTACTGCATCATAGTACATTCTAATGCAAAACAGATGACTTTTTTTCACGATTTTATCAACAGACTGTTAAATAATCATTTAGCACAACAAAAATTATTTGCCAGATACTATCAACTTCAGTCAATTTTCCATTTCAATGTTTGAAGTATAACTGAACTCCATAATCTGGCAATGGTGTCCAAAATCATGACCTTTGACTACCTCCACCTCTAACCAGCCTGTGATTCTTGTTTTGTTTCAACTATCTAGCTGAGTTTAGTATTACTCACTCAGACAAATGATAGTGGTATTGACTGTGATGCCCAAATCATATTTCCCTCACATCCATTTCCCTTCTGTCCTTTTTGTATTTCAGATAAAAAGCCTAAATATTAATCATGTTATTGTTATTACTTTAAGCACATCTGTTGATTGATTTGTGAAATGATCTGCATCTGTCACTGTTTTAACACACAACAATCTTGTTGCAGATAAACAGCAGGACAAGTCGAAGAAGCAAGGCGGATGCTCTTGCACCATCTTGTAACCTAAGCTACACAATCAAGCTTCTCCAAATACTTTTCATGCTTCCACTCTACTGTGCTGTCATAGATTGCTGCATTGTCGTTAGAAGAATCGCACGTGTTAATAGATTAATTCAAAAATTGGTTGTAGTTTTGGGTTCTCTTTGTCCTTGTGCTGGATGGTGGGATGTTACATATTCAAGTTCAGAGAAGCATTCCAGGAAAATGTGGACCAAAAGAGCGAGCACAAGAATCAATCAAATAGGAGAATTTGAATCATGTTTGTGGTTGATGTCCAGATTGTTTTTCTTAGTTGGTGATATGGAGATGATGCTATGGCTGTATTTAATATATTATTGAGATTCATTGACTCTGTTATGTTTGGCTGTGTGATTGTGTAATGCTACAAACCGTTGAATGTTTTGAATGTAATATAAACACAGAACATATTAGCAACTTGCATTCTAGTCTGAGAATTCGATTTTTAGAAACTAGGAATCGTAGCATGTCTTTAAATATTCTTGAAACATGATGAGCAGAAGCAAAACAAGCTTACAAGTCAGATGCTTTTATGAACTGCTTAAGCTCTCAGACAAGTGGATTTTCTTGCTACGATGACCTTTCTTGAAGATCCAGGAGAAACAACCTACAGGAGAGTCACTTGCAACACCACTTTTCTTCTCACAATTGGCTGAGTTTTCTTGATAAACTGAGGTGTTCCTGTCACTGCCTGTTTTAGTCTTGTTCATCTGCTTTTTGTGGAGCTTTCTCATCACATGGACTTCTGCAAGTTCGATACCAGCCGTCATCGCGTGCACAAGTCAGAGCGATTTGACAGAGGATTGAAGAAAGTATGCAGCTGAGGCTTCTACTCAACTAATAAATTGAGGTTATGCTTGTAGTTGATGTTGGGAAGGTGTGAAACTAGAGATGTGACATTTATAAACAAAGTTGAACTTGAGCTGCAAGCAAATTAAGCTTGTGCGATTGTCTGAATCAGGTCAATTTCTTGGGTGCTTCCATAGATCTTGCAATCCCAATTGACTTGACTAGAATCTGTTCTTGAGGTTGAAATGTCTGAGTTTTGCCTTTTCTATTATAACTGTTTGGTTGTAAGTAGTGTATGGTGTTTCATAATTTTCTTGGTAAAAAATAAAAGCAATTTTATAACGTTGTGTTTGATAGGAATGTGTATTTAATGATTTAGATATTTGGTAAAAAATTTAAGCGAGCGGTGGTTAATTAATATTGCCCGAGAATTTCCGTCTTATTAGGTGGAATCACCATACCTCTCCAATGCAAACAACCACTTAGCAACGTTGTATTGGTTGAGTGCGGTATGGCGCTTCACGGTCTTCTACATACAATAACACTAATTTGAATGTTTGGTTGGGAAAAAAGAAGTCGTGATTCATTGTGCCCGAGAATTTTCTTCTTTATTAAGTAGAATCACCGCACCTCACAAATGCACGATACTAGGGTGTGGACGTATTTATTTTCAATTCAATCACTAATATGCACACATAAAACTTCTCAATTGGTCATACGTTCTACTTTCAAAACTGTAAGTTTTGGAAACTTTGGGAGTTGTCTGCAAAACTTGAGGAATCGAAGGACTATTGTGCAAAGACTACAACAACTAAAAAGTGCTGAAATGATTTGAGTCGTTGGTTCATAACAGAAAAGGATTGATCGGACAGATGCTGCTTTTGTGACAATTATTTGGGCGTTTATATATTTTGTTGATTTGTACTGTAAATTCAATCAATTCACTTGTAATTCCAACTGAAATCAAGAGTGAGTGAGCAACTGAGTTCGTAGATAGCTTGCATCGAAGATTACAGCTTTGATTAGAGAGTTGTGGTAGTTCGATTGATTGCAATGTAAGCTTGTATTGGTTTTCCGGTGAATTAGTGGAATCATAGTTGTTTTCTCCCGAGCAGTAGGCTGATGTGGCGTGTCGAAGCTCGTTATATCTTGTGTTGATTATTACTGTTTTGTTTTGTTCCTTGATTTTGCGTAATTGTTCGATTATTGTTCTCGTCGTCGCCATTATTATTATGATCTTAATTCTTCTTAGTTTGTTTGTGATTAATTAGTAATCCTAATAAAACAAGCACGTTTAAACTAAACTGTACTAAAAATACTTTCAAAAAGAAAATGCAAAACTCGTGAATTTGATTAATAGAGGGAATGTTAAACGCAGGACCGTTGTTACTAAATGCATGACACATTTTTACATATTACAAAAGGTCCAACAAATTATATAAATATACAATTAGTCCCAATTTTCGTAAAATTTATCAAATTATAACATCTTCAAAAATATATGAACGTATATACACTACGATACAATAACGTAACGAAAATCAATATTTTAAAATAATTAGTTATACTTTACAAATAATTATGAATTTGAGATGTTTATATTGTTATAATTCATATTCGTAATCGTTAATATTTATTTAATTACTTAGTATAATTAAATTAATTAACTTTTTATTAAGATTTTTTTTTAAAATTAAAAAAAACTAGAAACTGACTAGGACACATACCTGATTCTGGCCAGGACTCGGTCCTGACCAAAACCCTCCTGGCAGATTTGCTGACGAGTCACTCCGATCGGAGCTGTGAAGCTCGAGTCGGAGTTTACAACTCCGAATCGGAGCTGTCCGATTCGGAGCTTTGACAGCTCCGACTAGAGCTTTACAGCTCCGATCGGGGCTGTGCAACTCCGACGAGATTGTCGATCCAGTCGAGCTTCTTCTGTGGGTGGCGGAGTTCTTCATGTTCTTTTAAATTTTCTTTGATTTTTTTCGGGGTAATATGATTGGATCAAATAAATATGATTAGATTTTTTTTGGGTAAAATGTAATTATTTATAATTATAGTATTATTTTATGAATTATAATAGTTGTGGTATTATTTGTAATATATAAAAATAAATCATGCGTTTAATAAAAGTTGTCATGCGTTTAACATTACTGTTAATATATCACATTCAATTTCTTTAATATATTATCGATATTTTGTCGTTACACAATCACATGTATCTATAATCTGGATTTATCATTTATGTGAACATATTATACACAAGTAAAACTTATTACATTGATATCCCCTGTCTGAACAGATAAACAGATAAAAGCAATTTAGTTACATACATTTCCATGGCTTATCGTTGTCAAGCAATGACAGTATGTCTTAATCATGAATAATTCTATGACTAATAATAACATAACGAATCATGAAGAATCTGAAGAAGGCTCTACTGATTTAGGATGTACTTTCTTGAACATCAACACGGAGAAGAAGCAACCAGCCCGACCAGAAGCGGTGCTTTTTCGCTTATGCTCATCTTCTTTAGCATATTTCGCCTCTTTGTGTAGACGATGATCATCATTTGCGACTTCCATCTTCATCATCTTCTCCTTATGAATTGTCCTCATCGCATAAGCTTCCGCAAGACAAGCATTACCCATCGACATTGCTCGTATGAGTTTCAAGAATCGGTCTCTGTCTCGTGGTTATCGAAGGTCTGGAAACGGAACTAGCTTTCTGTAAGCTGTAGGAGATGAAATTAAAGATCGATGTTGGAAATGTAGACTGAGTGAATTATGAATGTGAAGGTGAGATGCATGTGTATTTATAGATGTCAATTATATGAAGGACTTGGCGAGCAAGCAAATTCTAATGAAATTGACATAATAATAGTACCGTAAGCTTCGTAACGGATGACATGTGAATTAATTAATCATTATAATAATATATGGAATTTATCCAGTCACCAAAATGGACGTATAACGTGACTTATTGAGTGTGCATAATATTATGAGAAACTGAAGTTTGACTATTGTTCAAAAGGGCACTAGTCAATCTCGGATGCGTGTGTAGAATCTGATTATTAATCTACTAAGATTCAAATTATTTAAGTTGTAAATTAACTTACTTCATTTCATGATCATATGGCTTAAACTGATCTGCAACTTGTTTTACTTTATAGAATCACACATGTTTCATGATGGACTTTGTTTAAAAATCACGAACATAATTATCAACGATTCGTTATAGGCCATTACGAAAATGTTACACAATATAAGAATCAATCTCCTTTAATTTTTGTCATATACATATATCCGGTTATGCGTATTCGCGCTCACTCATAACATAACTCTATATCGATCATTACCGGGCCGTTTCACCAAATACTATATACTTGATTAATGGGAAATTCAAATACAACTAGTGTTTGTAGATCGAATTGTTGATTAATAAATGTCTTTTAGACTTGCTAACTCCAAGTTAATACTAGGATACAAGAGAAAAAGCGTCAAGAATGACGTGAAGATGATAAAAACGTGTGGACTTGTATAAAATTGTTAATGACAAGTTGGCAGAAGCTACGTTGGAAGTACCAGAATTATAGTTTGAACTATATATCTTAAAGAAGTTAAAGTTTGTATGGCCCAAAAAAATATCCATATCTTGTGTGGACTAGGCTAGAAATGGTGTGCACTCCACGTTATATTTATAATGAGTTAGATACTAGTACCACATATGACATATAGGATATTTTAAATCTGTTGTGAAATGCGGTTAATTTGGCACTTAAAATAGAAAAGGACATTTAGCAGTACGTTCGCTCGAAATGAAACACTTGAAGAGAAGTCGTGAATTTGATTACGGAATGAACATTATTAATTGAACTCTTAATTAGAAGACGTTATTTTTCTAGGAAAAGATAATTAATTAGTTGGTAATACCTTTCTTTCCTAATTAAATTGGTGGGGTTCATTTTTTTCGGGTCTTTTGTAACTATTACATAAATCGGTAGTCAAACAAGGACTTTATCGATAACAAATCACAGCTCAGTTGGTAAAACGTGTCAACTTCAACCAATAGATTGGGAGTTGGAGTCACATTTAACCATTTATAGAGAAAAAAGGACAAGGACTTTACATTTTCCCAACACGGGCATGAATATGATTCTGGGTTTGTTGTTCTTGATCGAAGCTTGAAGGAACGCACTATGGATCCGAACTTTAAAGGTCAAACGGAAGTTCATCTAATTTGAAGTTAAATTTCAAACACGTACATCAAGAAACGAGCTCAATTGTACAATTTACAAAACCAACACACATTATTTATTCCTTACAGAATACATTACGGCCATACTAGCTAGCTAGTAGTAACTACAACATTTAAAGAAAACAAGGCATGGTTGATGAAATACACACGTAGACCTTATATTTTTATACAAAGTCCTTATTTTGATACAAGCATAACAACACAAGTTCACTTAGTTTTACAAACACGTCAAAATGAACTCAAACCACACCCTCTTATCCACACACTATGTAAGAGGGTGTCGCACGACCTGAAACCTAAAAATCCGACTACTTATCAAGCGGGGTGGATTTTCTTGAATACCAAAGTGGATAGGCAACCACCAGTCGCACCGGAATCCATACTTCTCCTTCCTCTAGTGCTTTGGCTTCGAACTTGTTCTCCTTCATTACGACGATTTTCGGCAGGTAGTTCAATTTTCTTCATCTTTTCGTCGTGGAGCTTTCTCATCACGTACACTTGAGTGACACCGGAATCACTTGCTGTCCACATGTCTCCTTTAATTCTCTTCAAAACAGAACAAATTTCAAATAATACATTAGAATGAATGAATCAATGAAGCTGATTAGTAAACTCTATAGACAGACGTACCTGAAAATCTATAGTCAGATTTTCTTAACTCAACTTTGGCTATATGTAATCTAGTTGAAATGAATTTGAGAGTGATTTGTGATTGGGATGTTCTGTTTTTCAGTTTGAGATTGATACAGATTTGTGTCAAATTTTGCTCTTGTTTGAGTTACGTTTAAGAGTAGAAGTGATCGATCACCAAGCTTATAGTCTTATAGTATGAGTTACATACATGCAATATTAAATTTGGGTCTGATTGATTTATCTGACATTTGTCCGCTTTACAGAGGTCCATCTGGTCCGATTCGGCTAGTCATAACATATGGTTACATCGTTCCAAAATTTATTTATACACTATAGTCAACAAATGCAACTTAATTGCATTTCAGATTTTAAATACAAAAAATGTATGGCAACGGTGTCAGATACACTTTAGTTCAAATACAGTAAATTTGCAACTGAAGATTGTTCTCCACCACTGAAATTACTCCAATCTAATTTAATTTAATTTTTTTCAATTCAGTACGACTCAGTTATAATTTATACCTTATTTTAATTCATCAACCTAGTTTGTTCAGTAAATCTCAAGTGAAGAGAACACAATCTTAATTTATATAGTTTATATATTAATCTACAAAATATTAAAATAGAAGTGTACTAGTAAAATACAAAAAAAATAAATTAGACTCTGTTTTCTTCAATTAAAAATTTAGTTCAATTTAATCCAGTTCCATTTAATAAATTTTATTTAAAGAACACTACTTTAATATTCTTAAAAAGGGTATAAGTGCCATTATCCAGAAAATATAGTCCATTATCTTACGTGAGTGTATATCGTACCCGGCCAAGACATGTAATAAAGTTACAGAACTATTACAGCCGCATATTTTGTGTTGCATCTCCGTATCCACGTATCCGTACACATATGAATATACTATTTAGGACATATTCGTGTCCTAATAATATGTAATTTAGGTGGTGTTAGTAAATGGTCAAGGTCAAATTGACCGGCTGGATTGAAAATCTGCTGATTTACAGAATTCCTCGAAGTGTACAATATAGTACCACTAGTTTCTTTAAAATCGTCATCCTTTGAAACTCGTAAATATGAAATTGGAACTTTCCTTAAAATCGTCATCCTTATCTGATCCATGACCATGAATGAAGGTACAGTATATAGTGCTGTATCAAACACTGATTCAAACAAACACAAACCTACTCTAACAGCATACAAGAACGGCCAAAGGTCTCGTTTATCACTACCTCCATAACTGGATTACTATCATATTCATAGATACACTCTGCTCAGCATCCGGTTATTAGCTAGCTTGTAAGTTACGAAGTACTAAATCTTTACGAAAGATAAACATTCGTGTAATAGAATCTAAATGCATCCAGCACCACAAAACTACAATCATCGAAGATGTAAGTTTACCTCAACAATCGTATTCATGCGAATCATAAGTAAAACAAACTGCTGGCATAAACAGATAAGTTCTATAGGACAATAGAACAATACAGCTAAACTGAGGAAAATAACAAAGACGATATACCAGCTTCCTTACATAGTAGCTTCTACACAGTGCTATTCATCAGAAGTAAAGCATCTGCTACTCCATCGTAGACAATACATAAGACATTCCAGCTCTAGAGTAGACAGCACTTAAGAACAGTGAGGATGGCCATGAAAATAGACGTATAGAATGCTCAAAGATCGACAAACAACAGCTCTGGCACAGACTCTTCTATTATGGAAAAATCCGGCAGAAATTGGCTTAGGATGCCCCAAACTACGCTATCTATATTCACAATTTTAATTTACACAAATATAATTGCGCCATCATACAAGAGGCTAGTTACTCTCTCTTTCCCTGAAAAGAGCAGATCTACAATACAGTTGATCCTCAAGAATCTCCCAAGTGAACCGGTCAACCGGCCTTTTCCATTTTATGTCTTCTTCTTTTTCTATAATTCAGCAGGAACCAACGAAAAATTTAGCTACTAAGCCATAATATCTTAGACCAAAGTCAGCTTAAAAGATCTGCATACTTAGTTGGCCATCATGAATGACAGCTAAGGGCTCCAATCACACTTGATGCAATCCCGAGCCAAACCTAACAGGCTAAAACATACCTCAGCTTCCACAATGAACTTCACCTCTGCAAACAATGCATAGATGGAGACTCTCCATTCCACTTAAAATCTCCACGGGCAGTGAGAACAGTTGAGAGGATGTAATCATCAACATCAATACCCTCAGACTGCATTCTGTATATGAGCTTCAATGCTTCAGCACATTGGCCACTTCTTGCGTAAGCTACAATCATTGCTTTCCAGGATACTAAGTTCCTCTCAGGCATGCTGTCAAATACTTGCACAGCTTCAGAGAGATATCCACATTTGGAGTACATGTGAACCAAAGCACTGCCAACAAACACGTTGGATAATGCAGGAGTCTTATACAAGGTGGAATGGATCAGTCTCCCTTGGTCAATGTCTTCAAGCTTGGCACATGCCTTCAGTGCTGATGAATAAGTAAAAGGGTTGGGTTCCACTCCTTCACCCATCATTTCTTTTAGATGCTCAAGGGCCTCGTATTCAAGACCTAGGCGAGCACAGGAAGAAATCATTGCAGTCCACGAAACCACATCTTTATCAGGAAGGTACTGGAGAACTTTAGATGCAGAAGAATAATCACCACATTTACAATAAAGCCACACTAGTGCACTTCCTATGAAAATATTTTCAGGTGCAAAGCTCTTGAAAATTTGTGCATGCAGTTCTTTTCCAGCAGGCAGTGACCTGAGTAATCCGCAAGCTCTAAGGACGCAAACGATGGTCAAGTTGTTAGGAAGTATCTTTATTCTTTTCATCAGGCGGAAGAGATTTATGGCCTCTTCACCAAGTCCATTACGAGCATATCCTGCTATCATTGACGTCCATGCGATTGCATTTCTCCTTTTCATTACATCAAAAAGTGCACGTGAATCCTCAATATTGCCACACTTGGCATACATGTCAACCAAAGAAGTTTCAACATATATATCCACATCATATGCCTTCTTGACAACAGTGCAATGCAATTGTCTCCCCAGTCTTAATTCTTTTTCCTCAGCGCAAGAATTCAAAATACTAGAAACTGTAAATTCATTTGGATCAATTCCATCAGAGAGCATCTGCCCTAACAATACAAAAGCTTCCTCGCCCCGTCTATTTTGTGAACAAGCAGTGATCATGGTCGTCCAAGTAATCACATCCCTTCTCTGGACACGATCAAAGGCACGAAAAGCTGCATCTATATCACCACACTGGGCATAGAAATGAATAATAGCAGAGTCTAATATCACATTACTCATTCCACTCTTAATTGTACGAGCATGTAACTGCCTACCGAGCTCATAATCAAACGTCCTACTACACAAATTCAGCACACAGACATGCGTATGCTCGTTCCCATAGTACCCACCGTCAACAAAATCACCAAACAGGTGCAAAGCTTCTTTCTGTTTACCATGCTTCTCGTATCCATCAAGCATTGCAGTCCATGATACAACAGTTCTCTCTGGCATATTATCAAACACCCGACGAGCAGCCACCAAATCCCCAAACTTAACATAAACACTTATCAAGTTACTACCAACAAAGGCTACTGGATCTTCCTTGATAACAACACCATGGATTTTCCTAATCTCCTTAACACAAGAACACGACTGAAGCCAATGGCCTACCGCACCAGGGTCGGTAGGGTGACTTGTCAAACTAGTCTCATATAAAACGGCATCGTTCGTACTGACCACATTGGCTGAAAGGTTGTATCTTTTTGCTTTCTTTCCGTATTCTGGTAAATAACATGGTTGTAAAGGTGGTTGGTTTCGACACAAGGGTAAGTGAGGACTGATATAAGATACCGATAACATCGAAAAAAAGAAGCTGTTGCCTAATTCCTGCAAATGTATAAGCTTCTATGGCCTGTCTCCCCTATGACAATATTCAAAATTGAGGGTCAAAATCTAGTGCAAACAATCCATTACCACGGTGAAGCTAATTAAGAGCAAAGTACAGTCTTTATGAGTTCAATTTCACAATTTGAGCAGTAGAGTCAAAAATTTGCAATTGAAGTAACAAACAGAAGTTGTATAAGCAAAGATTATGACTAGAATTGAAGCAATTCTAAAGGCAACAGAATAGATATGCCATTTTCTAGTGAAAAAAGCTTCTTGTATTTCTAACTATTCAGTTCTTGGTAAAGCAAAATAAGTAATAGCAGAGGTAATAATACATACACATGTAGATAATTAGAGATTGAGAGAAAGAGAAGCTAACCTGAGAGAGCTGACCTGAGCTTCGGCAATTGAAATGAAGAAGCAAAGAGAAGCTCTGTTTTTCGGTAACTTTTTCTTCT
Organism: Plantago elongata; assembly: GCA_036897095.1. Taxonomy (NCBI): domain Eukaryota; kingdom Viridiplantae; phylum Streptophyta; class Magnoliopsida; order Lamiales; family Plantaginaceae; genus Plantago; species Plantago elongata. The sequence goes on from JAYMSP010000045.1 coordinate 58,383, forward strand.
TTCTTTACAGTCTACTCAATTTTAGATATTTTCAGACACCAGAAAATAAATAAATGAATAGATATTTAAGAAATTGAGATTTTGAAACACAATTGAATTTATTATTTTTCCTTTTGAACTATTTTAATTCATATAGTTTAATTTTAAAATGTGTATCTGGATCTACAATAAATTGAGTCCGGAAGGAATGTAGTATTTCTCATTGAGTTCAAATTTAATTACAACTTACAAGCCATCCAAAATTAATCCAATTTAATGTTTGACTTACACATGTCACACGGGTTGAGTATACGTTCAGCTCTTTAAGTTCGAGCTCAACTCAAGTTATATGCTATGCAGTTCTACTTTTACCGTCATACATTCATTTTGCACTACAATCAATATCAATCATGCTTGAGTCAAATAGTGGGCAACTTAAGTTTACTTGAGCAAGTAAAACGATTTGTGAGTACAAACATGATACTTATATTTATAGATCCTTGTGGACCTTGGATTGGAAAGGGCTGTGATACTATTATAATTTATAACGATTAGACCACTAATTGATTGAACTTAAATATAGGCCAGCGCTAAAATTTTAAAAGAACGCTCCGAATTAAAGAAAGGACATAGAGAACTTGTAAGAATTCAAGCGTTATTTAAGTGGATCTCATAATGCAGAAATTTAGTTTCTCGGCATGAAAATTTAGACCACGTTAAATATTTGGCTTGAAGTTCTATAAATGTGGAAAGGAGAGAAATTCTTAAGGAATGCTTCCAACGTTTGGCACATGATAAAGCAAGAGCATGGTACCATGTATCCAATACAAACTTGCGCAAGTATGAATACTTGTGAATGTTTCCTCGTGGTTGTTTCGAGGTGGAGAAAATATTGTGAAAATTTTCTCGTAGAACATTGGTTGGATTGTAGGTCTAAATTGCGATTATTCCAAGTGAGACGGTGTTACCAGCATGGAATTAATCGTTTGAACTACGGGTTCAAAGAATTACGATTTCAATTAAGACCGTTGTAGTGGCATAAAATCGAGTAAGTTTCTTTGTGTCTAAACTAAAATTCTTTGTGGTAAACTGAAGGTAAAACCTAGTTATAAAGAATCCTCTATAGTTGGAGACAATAAAGAAATTATTGACTTATGAAACGTGAATTTTTAGGTCACGGAAATGCATATCCTTATGCATAAGGTACATGTTGAGTGCATGGGCATGGTGGCTCAAAGAAAATACTTCCTTGTCGCAGTCATAACAAATGAGTTGTCTCAGCCGGCATGGAGAAACCATAGATTGTTAATGAAGCATAGGTGGAAGTAAGACGTGGATTGATGTACACAATCACATGAGCATATGTCGAAGCACTACATGTCATATGGTTTGTCTATATTTTGTGTCATAGATACATAAGACCATTCGACAGTTGATCTATAGGTGGGGTTATCACTCTTGATTTTGTGAAATCAAAGGATAACAAGCGGATCTGCTAAACAAAAGCTACACCTAAACGATCGTGTAATCTACATGTCTAGGGGAATGGGCTTAAGACCCACTAATTAAAGAAATCTACATCGGACATCCAACCATACTGACTAGAGATCCCAAGAATTTGGTTCAATGGGACAACCAAGTTGTAGAGGACCAGTACGTGCCTCGTGAAGTTTTGTACTTCGAGGTAAAAGCACTTAGGAGCTTTTTGCTCCACCCACGCCATTCCTGTGAAAGACTTTAAGTGCTCCAGCAAAAATGGGCAGAGGTTGAGTCACTGAACTCTTAATGATCTCTGAAGAGATTCTTAATCTCTTTAGCTTACGAGCGGAACATTGGCAGGATGCTCTTAGAAACGAGATCACCTATTTAAGTGCGAAGTCTAGGCCGCTTCAAACGTAAACACTTAAGAATCCAAGTGAGTGCAAGGTCTTTAATGGATGAAACATATGAATGAGGCAATCAGGAGAATTATTGTGTTGATATCATTGTCTTGGTTTACACAAAACGCCGATCTGTTCAAGGCACCGCGTTCACCGTGTGACAAGTAAATCCGATGGTATTCTACTAGGGACGATTCAATGTCGCTGACAATGTATCCCGATGCAATATGATTTTCCGCTGAAAAACTGAAGTGTGTGCAGCACGTGTGTGCATGAAGTTTCATTCATGTGGGAGATTGTTGGAATTTTTAATTAAAGTGTGTTTAGTGTCTTTAATTACTCAATTCGAATTTAAGATGAATGAGAAATTAACACACAAATAGACCGCTTGTAATTATTAATACGGAGGTATTCACAATGAAGTTGCATTAAATTCAGACAAAATGTATGTAAATATATAGATTAAAAGGTGTTGAAGAAGAGGTTTGAACTTGATACCTTATGAAATATTTTAGAAAGTTGTGGAGAGAGGAAAATATAATTGGCCAAAAGTCACACCAGATGTGGCTCAAACCAGGAAACAATGGGCACAACATTCCAATAGAGCTACAAGGCTATTTTGGACAATTTCGCATATATCATTTTGTGTTGCAGAAGGTTGTGATTGAACTCTTACATTTTTTTCATGCAACTTTTAAATATCTATATATGGGGACTCCCCTACTATATTTAAAAAAATAATAATAACATCAACGAAAATAAATTAATCTATCTAGATTAATATCCATTCATTATCTATGTTGATACTTGACGGTTGTAGGATGTTCTTCAATTATAATTCCATATTGTACTAATTCGTCGGAATTAGTGTTCAATGTTAGAACTCTAATTCATCACTGTTGTTCTATCTTGTGAGACTGTTTGTTACGTAAACCGTGAGCATGAGAGTGGGACAAATAAAATTTAATAATCGAGGATCACCCTCTATTCAACAGTATAATATTATTTATTTTCCTTTTCATAATGTTATGTTTTAAATTTTCATCTTCAGTACATTATACATTCGATGGTATTTGTGAAAGATACCTAACCGTACCAAAGATGATATTTATGAAAGATACCTAACCGTACCAAACGTGCGTATTCAGCACGTATTCACTGCTGAGAGCAGATTGTATATAGTGAGACAAGCATATATTTTAGTTGGAGCTTGTACTATGTTATTTAAGCTCAGAAAGAATACCTTCTTGATGATGGACGAGCATTCCAATAAGAATCCCGCTGCCATATTCTAGAACAAGAACCCTGTTTTACATGTCCGAATATTATAATCCTAAATAATTAATTCCACAAGGGAATGAAATCACTAGTACAATCAATATCAGCTATGGTTGAGTTAAATAGTAAGGGGAATTAGGCTTTATTCTCAAATTAAAATTAATTAAGTTCTATTCAGTTAATCCAGTTCGATATAATTATAATTTATATCTTATTTCAATTCAGTTCAATTCAGTAAATTTAAATTAATGAGAACTGAACCTTAACTTGAGCAAGTAAAATTATTTATGAGTACAACTATGGATCTTATATCACATATCCTTGTAGATTTTGGATTGACACGGTTCTAGTACCATTGTACGAACTAATAACCCAACCATTTATTTATCAAATCCTGACACTTTAAACTAGTACAATTATTCATGAACAATCTTTATGATATGATGATTATAATGTACCTTCCACACAACCGAACAATTTGCCCAATTTTAATATCAGTTCTTTAACATCTCCGAGGACCACTCATAATAAAACCACTCCAACAACGAAGAGCAACTCAATTAATAAAACGCTTCAATTCCAATCAATGAGTCAGAGGTTCGAGACTCGAGTTACCCTTTAATTATTTCAAAAAACATTATAAAACCACTCGAAGATAAACATTATTAATTTTGGTCCTAAAAAGCAAAAATTCATCTCATTGCTCGAAGTCATTCTTTTTGGACCATGCATGTACTGAGTACTAACAAAACTACCAACTTCAAAAAGGAACTTTATTGGGTTAATCAGACCAAAACAGACCATGCATATTGTAACAACTTCGAACTATCAAACTTTGCAATGCACAGCGAAACACGGAGAGGTAAAGAGATAAGTTCCACATATATGTTCAGAGTTAACCCAGAAAACCATCACTCCATCAGTACAGGTTGCATTGCGTATTGTTTTTTATGGTCGTTACGGACCATTATAAAGTTTTGTGACAGTCATTTCTAATACATGGGACTTGTATTGTCACAATACAGACAAGGGTTGTATGCAGTTCTTGGATTACACTGAAATGTATATAGAAGAGAGCTTCAGTGGTTTAGGCCCCAGTCATAAGGCTGGTATATCACTTTTAGCTGAGTCGTTGCAAGCAATTCTAAAAAGGCTTGAGACTCAGCAGGCTCTAGATAATTTGCTGCATGCTTCAGTACCTCTACCTCATTCTTTCCGAAATCTACACTGTACCTGAAAATTAAATGAAATAAAGGCACTAGATTAGAAAAATTATTGATCCAAGAGCAATTAAAAAATTAACCAACTACGCACCAGCCCTATTCTTACAAACACCCAAAAGTTCAACATTTCACATTTCTAGAGCTTCTGTCAATTAACAAAGGCTTAGACAGATCTCAATGTAATTAAAACTTGAGAAATTCCTGGACCTGATTTATGGATACTGTATGCAGTACAACATACATACAGTATAAAATATAAATATGTACACGTTACAAGAGAAAAATGAAAGGAGAATTAGGTATAAACAACTTACCATTTCAGTATTGAACTAACATAGGCTACATTGGCAGCTGTATCAACATATAGTCCACCAGTTCTAAGGAAACTAGAAGCAGCCTCCATCAGTTCTTTGTCAACGTCTCCTGCTGAGTAGCACCGTAGGGCAGGTCCAGACCGTGTACCACAAACAAGTGCAAAATGAACCAGAGGCTCTGTGTAAGGAAGAGCTACCTGTTGAGAGATGCAAGGATGCTCAAAAGTAAGTACCCCATTGAGTACAAAACTAAATTATCAAGGGCAGCAGAAATAATGATATATCTACTTTCTAAGCACTGCATTCTGTTTGCAAATTATAAAGCAGCCTAGAACTGTCTGAACAATCAATTAACATGTTTCACAAACGTTCCAAAAATTGATATTCAATGTTGTTGAATACCAAAGGAAATATGAAGCCATCAGACCTTTAATCTCTTGTCCTTCACACCAAATGGCTTAATGAGATTGTATGGTGGCCTCTGATTACCCCTCAATATGCCATTGTAAATAGCTGAGAGTGAATAAGTTGATCCACCAATAACATACTTGAAATCCCCAAAAAACTTTCTTCTTTCCAGTGGTCCTGTGGGGGGGCCTGACACCAATATTGCATGAATTGCCATCATGTTATAGAGATTAATGAAGAAAGAAAGCTTCTCCTCTCGAGCCATCTTGTGCAACTCTACTCGCTGAAGCTCCTCGACTATCCTCAAGTACCTAGAAATAAATTCAGTAATGAATGAAAACCCTATCATTAGTGAAGAGCTGATAAGAGATTAAAACATACATTATATCACTGACTCTCTTGTAATGCAAACATACTTATTTATTTTTCATAGTACTGAAAACATTTCTGACAGACCTTGCAAATTCTTCACTCCCATGGATGCTTCTGTAATCAACATGCTTTTGATCTTCAGAAGTATAAGCTTCCAATATCGCATAAAACAAAAATCTAAGCCTTGATGAAATTTCAGTGATCGCTTTTGGTTTTACTTCACTAATGCCTCTCGGAATGTTTTGACATTGACATATGACAGGGTCATCATCCAAGAAGCGATACAAGTGATTCCCATCTTCAAACATGTTCTCGCTGAAGTAATCCCAACAAATCTTGTGAGCAACAAATAGAGTAACAAATTACTAATAACTAAGATATTGGTACATCTAAGCAATCATCATGAGTCCATAGCTACCACTTGATGAAGGATATCGTAAAGAAAAACTCACTCAGAAACATGCTGGAAGAAAAGTTTGTTGGCAAGCTTCCTTCCAAATTCAACAGCCTGTGTAATGTCAAACCAGACCATTAAAACAACACATTTTTCATAGATGTTTTATTTAGTTTGAAGTAAATACTGCATAAATTAATATTTCTGATGGTGAAGGAGATGTATAAGGGAGTTCTAGAAGATGCAACTGACCTCTTCCCTCTCTAGATACTGATCTTCTGACAGGAAATCAACAGCCTCTGATCCAACAAAACAGCTGGTAAACCTGCGCATTTTGTAAAACCTGTCTTTTACTGAAATGGACCCCTTCATTTTCCGAACAATGAGAGCCAGCTCATCAATAGCTCCACTGCTTGACAGGTCATCTTCACCAGATAGGGGTGGTAGAGGAGCCTCATACGCTGGTGTTTCAGTAACAACATACTCAATCTTCTCCTCAAGTTTACCGGATTCCTCTAAGCTTCGTATTTCATTCCAACCACCAATCAAGACTTCATTGAAGAAAACTTTTGGGACATCAGAAGATCCAGCAATCTTCTCTAATTCCAACTTTCTGGTAGGATAGACATCAATATTAATCTCAACATATCTAAGTCTTTTTTGGTGAAGATACCTTCTCATCTCTTTGCAGACCTGGCATCCCAACTTCGTGTACACTATTATCCTTCCTTTCATGACAAGAGGTACTGTTAAGTCCTCGATTGCATTCTCCTGCTCACCTTTGTTTTCTCCACCACCATCACGTGTCACCCCAATAAGGCTAAGAGGGTTCCATCCTGATTTCTGGGGAACTTCTTGGGTTTCAGTTTCTGGTGAAGAATCTCCATTGCCCTTACTGTCTTGTGTATCCACATCAGTAGCATCTTGTCCATCATCACTTCTGCCAGAGAGACGGCGCAACACAGTCGACACCACAACTATGCTCTTTTGCCTTACAAACTGTGTAAGAGCCACTGCTTTTTCTGGCCAAGCAGGTCCCTGGGCACCTAATTCCATTCCAGGGACTTCCGTCCCATCAAAGACAGGTTCCTCTTCTTCTGGGTCAGAAACTTCCTTATCACCATTCTCGCTTTTTGTTTCACTGATCTCCAATGAGCTTATTTCATTCAGTGATTCGACTTGCTTTTCTTCCTCAACATTAACTGCATCTTCCTGCAGATCATTTACAAGTTGGGTATCCAGCTTCTTGTCCTCAGAAGTCTCAACCAATTTCAGCTTATCATGTTTGGCCTCAGCCTTATCTACTTCATCTGTTTCCTTTGGAGATCCCAAAGCTTCTATATCCAAATTCATACCTGTATCAACCAGGTCATTGGGAGATCGTTCCTCAGGATTCAAAGAATTGGTATTATCATTATTTATTGATTGCTCCATATCCCTGTACACCAAAAAAAAGTCAGCTGAAAGCCTGAAACATTGTTCCAAGTACAAATAAACAAAGAATTTTTCTAGTCTATACTCTATATACTCAAGATCAGAGTTCCAAAATGAAAATCATACAGATGATTTGAGCTGGATGAAATGAAGGATGATAATCTAAAATGCTCTATTCTTGCAATAATAAAAAGATTGTAACCTTTCTGAAACCATAAATAAAATAGAATCGAGCATAACACTTTTTCAGTGGAAACACGCACAGGATACGCATAGCATATTCAACTCCCGTCCCGTGTGCAAGAACATATACTATATACTTTTGACAGCAATCCACTCCCCCATGGTAACAGGATACATAATACAGCTAAAAATATATGCCTTGAGGAAGTGAAATGGGTTTTTCTGAAGGGCTTTAGCCATTTAGGTAGTATTCCAATAAGTCCATTCAAATCTACACCTAAAATGATCTAATGCAGCCGAGGCACATATGATCAAATGGGTGTCAATGCATATTTCGATGGCAGGTGATACAATATTTAACATAAAACCCTGATAATAAACAACATATAACATTCAACAAATGGACAAAAACAAAAAAAAGAAAGTTATGTCACCGAATCAACGAGCTCAACATTGATTAAGAAAAACTAATAGTAAATGGCAAATCTGAAAATTCTTGAAACACATAAAACCATCGACAAAATGACTGTAACCAGTAAACCACAACATACAAGCGGATAATCGCACAGCCAAAAGAGCAACAAGAAGAAGAAAAACAGAAAGTTTATCACAAAAAAACATTGAAATGAGTCAAAAGACGAATGGGTTTTGTACACCATGATGAAAGAACAGAAAGTGAAACGAGAGACTTACAGATCGGAGAGAGATTTGTGAATCGAGAGGAAAAATGTGGTTTATGAGAGAGACAGCCGTTATATTGAGCAGATGACGAAAATCAGAAATCTTTCTTACAGAGGAAAAAGAAAAATGCTGAAAATGTGGGTTTGAAGAAAAGGGAAAGAAAGACTTGGAAATGAAATTGATTTGAAACCGTCCTTGATTGAATTGAGTAGAGAAGAATGAAGCGGAAAAGGGTAAACCATTCACGAGAGAAGCGGGAAGACCATGTTTGGGATTTTGATTCATTACATTTTCTCAGACTTTGACAATTTTCAAAATTGGATCACTATGTTTCAATACTTACAAACAGCACCCTCCAAATTTTTCATCTTTATTACTCTTACTCAACAATTTGCCTTAATTATTATTTGGACTTTGAGCATCATAAGAAAAATTGTTATCCAATGTTCAATACCTTTTCTTTGTAATTAATTACAACAACGAAAGCGAGAAGAGCTCTCACCAATACAAAAATACGCTTAAGAATGACAAGTTGTAGGTTTATGCATGCACTTGTTGAAAATAAATGGAGAATTTAGGATTTTAAAGCAAGCTACATGTGACAAAAAAACGAATTATAAACGGTAATACAAAGAAAACTCCCAACACACATGACCAAGGCCCTAAGAAGGGGTAATTCAAATAAGATGTCATGACTCATGTCACACTAAACTAGAACCAATTGTACTAAATTGCCATTAGAGTATTTCAGAACGATTGGTTCAGACTTCATATAAAGGGCTTTGCCAGTGTCTTAAATTGTTTAATTCGGTTACTTAAGTGGAGATACATTTGCCCATGAAGAATCCGACTAGACTTTCTCATCATTACGAATTTCAAACCGTTTGACACGTCATTAAGTGTACATTAATTACAACTGATTTCAATTCATTTCTCTTTGACCTGTTAATTCTCAAAATACATTTTTCACCTATAAATTTAGATTAAATCCCAAACACAAGAGACAACATTTAGATAAATTATTCATAAATGTATCTATATTATCAAAATTTTGTAACATATATTCACAAACACTAATGTATTTTCATATTACAAAAAAAAATTCACTTCGTTAAATACATAGACAATTGGCTATATAGATGAATTTATATATAATACTGTAAAATTTAGAACCCTTTTGTTAGTAGATTTCATATTCTTATTCTGAGCATTAAATTATAAATTACAATTGAAGGAAAAAGAGAGAGATAATTTTCATATTTATTTCCATCCAAACTATTATATTTAAATTCCCACTTATTACAGGTATTTCATCTTGGTTAAAAGTTAAAACGGATTACAATTGATCGAAAAATACTACACAAAGTCTCATGGGAGACGGAATCTACATAGAGACGGGCTCTTTTTGCAATTTACCACAAAACATGTCAAATTTGAGCCATTTCTCGCGGATCCGTGTTAAGAGACCCGACTTGCGAACCGAGTACTTTATATACAACCTAATTCATTGTTCTTTTCTCTTTTTCTCTTCTTCTTCATACCTTTCCTTCCCAAAGTTCTCTGCAAATCACCATTGATTTTTCTTAAACTACTTTGAGTGTCCGATCTTGTTGTGTATGTCCTCAATTTGATTCGAAACTTCACTGCAAGTATTGTTTTATTGTATTCGTTTTTGTTTTATTTCGATTTTTTTTGTGTGTTTTTCTTCAATTTTGTATTGGTTAGGGTTTGATCAAGGCGTTTTTGTCTTCGTTTTGCTTCTTTGTTGTTTTAATTGATTGATTATGCATTCACTAGGTGTAATTGTGTTGCTTATGGATTTGATGTTTTCATTCAAAATCTGATCTTAACTTTCTACTCAGATCTAAAAAAAAAACAAAGTATACAACGTTATATATTTTTTCGTATGTGTTCCATGTTCTCAAACGATACTACATATGTTCTCAGTAATATATCCTATGTCTTCATTTTAAACTCGACTGTCGTTTTGTGCTCTGTTTTTGACAACATCACATTGAGTTATGTTCTTTTACTGTATTTTCCATGTTCTTATATATATACACCATATTCTCACCAATATACCCATGTTCTTGTCAACATTCACTATGTTGGTTTCTTAGTTCGTGTGAAAATATTTTTTCAAGCGTAGTCCATGTTCTCTGTCATTTTGTCTACGTTATGTGCAAACAAATTTCTCATAATGGCATCAAAGAAGACTCAAGGTGATGATCAAATGAATCTTATTGTTGAAGAATATGATGTGAAATTGGTAGAGATGAGAAGGAGGGGAGGTCAATGGTGCCAAGGGAAGGAAGGAAGAGACTAATTTGTGAAGTTAGATTTTATTTTTGTGAAGATTGTTTATGTAGTAATTTACTAAGTGATAGTTGTAAACTTGTAACTGAGCATAGTACTTGATTGTAAATACTTGATTATCTACTTGATGTACAAGTTTGAATATATGTTAATATCATGGGTTAATATGTTGAGATCATTGTGTTAATTGAGAACATTGTTTAGCATTTTGGGATCATGGGTATTATATTTGAGAACATTTGTATGGTATGTTGATATCATCGATTAATATGTTGATATAATTGTGTTATATTGAGAATAATTTTTAATAATTTTGAGATCATGAATATTATAGTTGAGAATATGAGAATGATGTTTGATCTCTTGAGATCCTGTTTTAAATTATTTTGGATCGAGGGTATTATAGTTGAGATGAGTATGATGTCTGTGTATATGGAAACACTCTCTTATTCCAAGAAATATATAGTAAATAAAGTTTGATATGTTCTCTTTAATGTACAATTATTTCAAAAGAAGTAATGAACTAAGTTTTTCAATACACAAAGTAGTGAAGAATATCAATTGTTTATTTGGTTGTTTGTTTCTAAACTCATTAGTAATTGTTTCCTCCCTTTCAAGATTACCCTTGACTCATTATGCCTTTCGAGCTGCCTTTGATTTTGGTAAAATATGTATCTCTTACTCCTGATGTTGTTTTGCATGGTCTCCGAGTGGAGGATTGTGTAAATGTTGATGCATCAATGATAGCTTTGATAGCTAGCAAATTCTGATGTATACGTCATCTAATATTCATCTAGCATTCATGTGCTCTTATCCCTTTTAACATAAGTTCTTTGTAGTTCATATTCACAACTTGTCTCCAAGCATTGTATCCCTACGCATAGAACATATCAATGAAATCATAGAACATAATATTGAGATCATGGAACATATCATTGATATTATAAATCATATGATTGAGAACATCAACATTAGAACAAATAATTAAGAACATAGAACAAAGCATATGACAATATGCCAACTACTTTCCATGGTATCATGGTGTATACTGCAGAGAACATGGATCATAAGACATAGAGCATGGGTTAGGCATCATAACAAGTCTCTAATGCTATATGCCAACTACGTTTCATGGCATCGTGATGTGCAATGCAGAGATAATGGATCAAATAGGAGAGAATATGAAATCACATTGAAACAAATTCATCATATGACAGACAACCACTACATTGTAATCATAGATCAAATAGCAGAAAATATGAATCAAGTAGCAGAGGACATGGATTACACTGCATATGCGATTATCATATGGACATACCAACTATTTCATTGCAAATATAGTGAATATTAAGCATATTATAGGCAACATTATAGAAGACATGGAGTACGGCAAAAATATACTTTCACATAGACTGAGCAACTATTTCACATCAAACATAGTTAATTTTGTTGGGAACATGGAGTATATTGGTGAGAAGATGGAACATATAAGTAAAATCATGGGGCATGCAATAAAAAACACACTTTTCGATATGATGATGTAAAAAAACAGAGCACGAAACGAAAGTTAGGTTTTAAATGAAAACATATGACATATTACAGAGAACATGGGTAGTATCGTTCAGAACATGAAACTTATACAAAATAACATGAAACGTTGTATACGTTGTTTTTTAAGGTCTGAGTTCATTATTTTGGTCATAATTTGAATGAAAACACCGTTCAATGCTCATGTAAGCACGATTACACATTGCGAATGCTTAAACAACAACAACAAGTTACAATCAAAACAACAAAATATAGAAGAATAATTATAGATATACAATTTTTCGAGATGATTTTTCAAATCTAGGTAGATTCGAAGCTATCTAACCTTGCGATTTTCGAAGTGGTTATGTAGATTTCTGAAGGAAAGCATCACGATCGACAATTGAGAGATGGAGATATCCAACTTAGAAGCTCATATGGAGAGATGATGAAGATCACAGCTGTTCAGAGGCTAGAAACTCTGATCGTTAATGGCAATTCGTAGAGAGAGGAATAAGAGAGCGAAAGCTAAGACAATGATTGTGAACTATATAGTCCGACCCACCTTTTGGCCCTCGGGTTGTAGTGTTTTTATAATTAGTTGGGATTAATTTGTTATAAATATAAAGGCGGAAATACGGGAAAGGGTACCCTAAGTTGTGAAATTTATGTAAAAGGTACATTTAATTGTTACTGTCCGATTTCAGTACATTAAGTTGACATTGTATTCAATTTTGGTAACTCAATGACACATGACAGTTTAATTAAGCGACATGTGTCACGTAATTAAGCTGCCACGTGGTACCAAAATTGGACACAATGTCAATTTAATATACTAAAATCGGACGGTAACAACTAAAGGTATATTTTTCGAAATATCACAATTTAAGTACTTTTTTTGAATTTTTTCCAAGTATAAAATATATCTCAATATCTCTATTTAAAAGTTATCTTAAAATACTAAAGTTGAAAGCTCCGAAAGAAATGAACGCAACATATCCGAAATTTTTCCAAGAACCGTCTCGTAATTTTCCCACATTTACTTGCACTATAGTGTGAATTGTCATCACCTACAGGACTGTAACACAATTACGCCGCACATCGTCGTTTCCAGAATACCGTGGCAAAATCACGTCCATTTTAATCTCCTCTAAAAACCCTAGCAATTAATCTTCTCTTCTAACCTGCAATTACCATCACCAAATGGAGCTCCTATCATCTGGTGTTTCAACCTCTTACTACTCTTCTACTATGGCTTCTAGCAGCTTCTCCCCATCCTTTTCCAACTACAGACATAGAATCGCTTCACTCCGTTCACTTCCCAAATCCACACACTTGTCATACTCTACCCACACAGGCTCGCGCAGCACCTCTCTAATAGCTAGTTTCAGTAACAATTCAGCTGCAGAAGCTGACCAGGAGTCGAAACCTGGTGAACAGTCCAATCCCCAATTTGAATTAGAAGATGATTATTATGAGAAAATGGATGAGAATCAAAGGAATCGAATTTGTGATAAGCTGATTGACGTGTTTATGGTCGATATGCCCACGCCAGCCGATTGGAGGAGGCTGATTGTTTTCAGCAAGTCGTGGAGTGGTCTCAGGCCGTATTTCTATCAGAGGTGTCAGGAAAAAGCCGATAACGAAGACGACGAGGGGAGGCAGTTTAAGATACTTAGGTTTGCGAGGAAATTGAAAGAGGTGAATGTTTAATTAGTTCGATGAAGTTGTTACTGTTTTAGCAATTGATGAAACTATGGTGTTTATGTGTTCTGTTTGGTTGGAATTGGGATAAGTAGTCGAATTGGTTATCGTTCGAGCCACTTAGGAGTTAGGATTTATGATGAGTTTAGCTTGGGAATTGATTTTCAGGTTGATGAGGATATTAAGAGGCATAATGAGCTTCTTGATGCTGTTAGAAACTCAGAGTCCGAGATTAGTGACATTGTGGCCCGGCGTCGTAAACACTTCACGATGGAGTTCTTTGATCATTTCCGTACGGTGGCGGAATCGTATTATCAGAACCCAGAAGAACAAACTGGTTAGTGTGCAACTGCGACTTAGTTCTTCAAGTGTAACAAGTTGAAATTTGTTCAGTGGAATAGTTACAAATTGAACTGGTTTGTCAAGTTGTAAGTTGTAACCACATAGGTTGCTTATGGTTAGTGGTACTGATGTTCAAGTACCAGTATTCTGATCTGTAAAATTTTGCTATTCTTCAATTCTCATGTAGTAGATATAAAAGGAAACAATCTCCGTAACAACCTCCTGCAATCAGTTTATACCAAGCCATTGTTTTACTTCCTTTAAGGTTCTGCTTTTTTCTTATTGTTTTCTCTTCCTTTGTTAATAAGTAAATTATCAGAAAGCAAGGTGAAGAAAGCCCACCAACGCAATTCAGATAATTTGTTCTGTGTTACTATCCTCCACTTGATCACTAGAAAGCATCTATTATCTGTTGTTTCTTACCTTCTATCTTTTCCTTTCATACTAATATAACTAAAGATGATTTTATCTACTCATCTTATCCTTTTGCATCTATCGAATGTATGATCTACTACCTAAGCAATCTGTTGTTGACTTCCCTATGCATTCCATGTCATGTTGGAAACACATTTCATTTTACTACTCATTGAGGTACTGCATCTCAAGGCTGAATGATCCTGCACTTTGTATCTTAAGTTCCTCACGCTTTCTTATAACTGTTTTACAAATCCCATATTCTACACTTTTAGTTGCACGTGTATCTCTTATTAACTAAGATAAAGTCTGTCATCTACTGTTTGTATATGTATTTTTAGTAAGTTGCGTAGCTCAGATGTTCCTTTTCTTCATGTAGCCGTGTTAAAGCTCAGAGAGGCATGTGTAGCAGCTGTTGAAGCTTACGATGCTGCTAGTGAAAGTATAGAAGCTTTGAATGCTGCGGAGTTGAAACTTCAGGACATACTTAACTCTCCATCAGTAGAGGCTGGTCGCCGGAAGATAGATAGTTTGGCCGAGAAAAATCAACTTGATTCAGCTTTAGCTATGGTGGCTTTTAAAGCTTGGGCAGATACCAAAGACACAAACATAACTAAAGATGAGGTACAACTATCATTCTCCTGATTATTTACATCATTTACTTGTTTATTTAGATTCCAAGTAGTTAAAACTTCAAAAAAGCCGCTGATAGTAGTGGTTCCATTTGGAAAACTAGTAGACCTAGAGTGGTGCCTTTTCATTTTAGAGTGACATTCATTAGACTGATAGTTATGGATCGCAAGTGCCTGGGAGCCTCATTCTTTAAAAAGGGCTCATGAATTGTCCTGTCCCATTGCCCTTGATTGTGTCAACGTTCAATATAGAGTCGAATTCATGCCTTTCATATTGCCCAAGAGTACTTTTACACATTATCTCTGTTAACTATGACGTGCTCCTCTTTTGCCAGGCAAAAGATATACTATTTCATTTATATTGTAAAACTAGGCAAACTACTGAGAGGCAGATGCCAAAAGAACTCAGAATATTAAAGTACTTGCTTACCATTAAAGACCCCGAAGAGCAGATGAGTGCTTTGAATGATGCTTTTATACCTGGAGAAGAAACCAGAGGAGAAGAGGTTGACATGCTTTACACGTACGTAATCTCATTCTATACTTTAGTTTAAACGTTCATTCTTTCGTGTATGAGCACCACAACCTGCTCTGACCTCTGAGGCAGTAAAGCTTTCTATTGTCTCTCTCTTTCGTGAGTGATACTAGAAAATGTCCCGCTATGGTTTCCTTTTGATCCCTAAATAATAACATGAGGCTCTTAAAATAACAGGACGCCAGAGCAGTTGCATGCCACGGTTAAACGTCTTGTGGATGCTTACCATTCCAGCAGAGGAAGTACTGTGGCAATGGAAGCAAAGGATCTAATGAAACCGAAGCTCATTCAGAAGATGGAGGTACTGGAAAAGAGAATCCGAGATAACTTCATGTGATCTTCATACAATGATGATGTGAGCTCTGCATATACATGGCCCAGTATCGGTTTCATGAGATTGCCTAGGCTTGTGAGGCTGAATTAGGAAGCTTGCTTCGCATAATCACACAGGCACTGAGCAAGATTGTAGTTATTGACATACTGGTCGGAAATCAGATATTCAGAATAAACTTGTGGAATGTCTTACCAAGGAGAAAGATAGGCTCAGTTTTTATGTAATTAATTACACCTAGCATGTATTGTATGAAATTAAGAGGTTATCTTCTGTAAAATGCTTGTTACTGAGCGCTGTCATTGCGATTTAGGATTTAGGGGTGTGGTTCAACGGATAGCACTTCTAGCCTTCTATGTTATGAACTTTGTGTTATCATCAACTAAAATCATTTTAAATTTTGATTAATTATAATTTATACTTTAATTCATCCAGTTCAGTTTAATTTAATAAATTTCAGTTGAAGAGAACATAATTTTATTAATAATATTATTCATATTATTAATTAAAATATTTATATATTTTTAATACTGAATTTTTTATATTAGAGTTTTTTTAACAAAAAGAATATTTTAGTGGCTGTTTGGATGTACATTTGGATGAATTTTGATGAAAATTGTGTTTGGATGGACATTTGAGTAGGGTATTTTAAGTATATTTTAGGTCAAATTAATGTTCATCGAGCTAAATGGGGTATGGGGTATTTAAATTGGGGGTATTCAAATATCGAGTCAAACACCCCTTTAAAGACTGATTGAGATAAAATTTAAGTTATCATTTTCAATTGTAATTGATTTTATTTATAAAATATTGAATTTAAGTTGGGAAATGGTTCCAGGCCATCTCAGGTGGTGCTGACATAGTTCAAAGCTCATCCTTTAATACACCATCGAATTATTTTACAGAACCCTAACCAATATTGAATCCCCAAATTTGTCCGATATCGGAATAATACACTCAGTCTATCGATGATGGCATCGACTAGAAAAAACTGCAATTGTGGCATCTGCGACAATTCAAACCTCGCTTCAATCTGCCATCTTTGTGTCAATTACAGGTAACAATTTTGCGCGCTTGTACAAAGCTGAGTTTCCATGTCAATCAATAATGAGTTTATTGTTTTATTTGTACAATTCTGATCAGATTGAATGAGTACAACATCAGTCTCAGATTATTGAGGAATAAGAGAGACGGACTCTATTCAAAACTAACGCAAATTCTGGTTGCTAAGGTGTGATTTTGAGCCCTTTTCTGTTGATGAATTTCGTATTTTTGATTTTTTTAGCTCTGATTTGTACGCGTAAGTTTGAAGTAATGGAGCTGGGAAGTACTATGTGCCCCATAGAGCTTGCAGTGTGTGTGTATGATACTGTTTCTAGGTTAGGAAATGCAATCCTGTTGATTTAGGCGTTTATGATTATTTGTGGGTATGCTCTCCGCCCTCCGGACTGTGAATAATCGCCGAGAAACTCAGGATATGTTGTATGTGGATCAATGCGTTAAGAATAGACGTTGTTCTTATTGTTTTATGTATTCTAAGAGAATCACATCATCGGGTGGTGAAGATTCAGATTCTGTTAGATTTTACGTTAACCAACCTGGATCATTTATTAGGGTAAAGCTGATGATCAACATAGTTGGAGGGTGCTTCAGAACGAAAAATTGGCAAGATTGAGAGACAAGCTCCGACATCGTAAAGAGCAACTTTCACAAGGTTGGTTGACCCTTAGTTCTATTTGTATTGTATTGCACAATCTTTTGTTCAATTTATCTTACGCTATATGTAATTGATGTGCTCAGGGAAAGCTAAGATTGACAAGATGTCTAATGATTTAAAAGTCAAATATGAAGTTCTCGAATCAGCAATGAATACGGTATTTACAGATTCATTTTTTTCTCTCTAGACTTGATATTATTCTCATATTTGTTTATTATATGCATATGCCATTACTGTAATGATTTATGTTTGTTATGTCCTGCAGTTGGAAAAGAATCGCATTGAACAAATTGAGAAGTACTATCCTAATCTTATCTGCACTCAGAGTTTGGGGCATGTAAGAAATCTTTATTTTTCTTTTGTCCGTTTAATGCTCCAAGATGCTGGTATGACTTTGAGAAAGGTACATTAAGAAAGGTTAAATGTTCATATTTCAGATGGCAATTACCTCGGAGCGCCTTCATAAACAATCAGTCATCATAAAGCAGATATGCAAGTTGTTTCCTCAGCGCCGGGTACTTATTGTTTTCATATCATTATACAATTTGTGAACCACATTTCACTGTAAACATCAGCACCCTACTTTATTACTATGTCCAGTTCATGTCGACATTCAATCGTCATTGTGTAAAGCAGTGGTGCGGTGCTCCTAATTATTTTCAAATTTTAGTCCCTGTATATGGGTTTTTCTCTCTAGGATTTTCTATATAATATTTAAGTTTGTGGCATCTAGGTCAGTGTAGAAGGGGAAAGAAAAGATGGCTATAATGGTCAATTTGACACCATTTGCAATGTGCGGTTGCCAAGGGGATTGGATCCCCATTCAGTTCCACCTGACGAGCTCGCCGCATCTTTAGGGTAACTCAATAGTTGTCGCTCTTGCAAATTTTCTTTTTCAAACCTTTACTGTTGATATTTACCTCATCTTTTTGGTGTATTTTCTGTGTTTAAAAATTGTCATTAAGCCAGAGCTGTAGTCTCTCTCTCTCTAGAAAACTTTTGACCTTTTCTTGAAGTTAAAAAAGGAGTGTTCATTGCTTTATAGGCTATACTTCAGTCTCCTATGTCTCATGGGTATGATGAATTTAGCCAGCTATCTACCTTCTGGTAGAAACTAGAAAGTACTGATTTTTGCTCAATGTCTGAAACAGATATATGGTGCAACTCCTAAATCTTGTTGTTCACAACATATGTGCTCCTGCGCTTCATAACTCTGGATTTGCGGTATGTGCTGTCATTCTTCCCTTTGCCATATTGGCAATTCTTTGTTTTCTCTGTGCATTGGACATGTGAACTGTAGTTTTGATATAAAAAAAAATCATGATTTGACGATAATTTTTGCAAAATTTTCGAGTTTTAAAATTTGTTTTGTGGTCCCCTGTTATAAACATGCATTCTCTTGAGTTGAGAATTTTTTCATTGTGAATACACAAACAAGGGTGCTCTTTAACAGTTTATCTGAGAATCTACTTCAACAAGCATTTAGAACTGCCTTGTTATTCTTCTCTACCCTTACATCCTCTGCATATGCTTCTCCGTGATTTGCTTCATATGGAACCTTTTTTGTGGAATTAATTAGGATTATAATATTCGGAAACAGGGTTCTTGTTCTAGAATATGGCAGCGGGATTCTTATTGGAATGCTCGTCCATCATCAAGAAGGTATTTTTTCTGAGCTTAAAAAACGTATTACAAGTTACAACTAGAATATATGCTTGTCTCACTATATACAATTTGCTCTCAGCAGTGAATACGCACTTTTTGTACCTCGTCAAATTTTTTGTTCTACTGGCGGAGAAACATCCTGGTCCGATAGAAGCAATTTTGGTGTTACTTTAATGGAATCTGAAAGGAAGCCTTACCTGGATTCATCTGGCAGTAGCAGTTTTATTTACTCTGTTGCTTCCCCACATTCAGTCGAAATGCACAAGGATCTGCAGAAAGGCATATCACTTCTAAAGAAGAGTGTGGCATGCATAACTGTGTACTGTTATAACTCATTGTGTTTAGAAGTCCCCCCTGAGGCCTCAACTTTTGAGGCATTTGCAAAGTTGTTGGCCACTCTTTCTTCCTCGAAGGAAGTTCGTGCTGTTCTTTCTTTGAGAATGGCATCATCAAGGTTTGTATTGTCCATCTACTGCAGGTTATGCGCAAAAAGCTATATGCATATATAAAGAAATAGAATTACATGAGAGCTTAATTTAATCATTTATAATCGGGATTTAATCATTTCTGTATCTACTTGATTAAATCAATTCGTCATGAATCCATCAGTTCCGGCACTTCTTATGATCCAGAGAAATGAACTTTGTAATTGTTTGTATTATTATGACTATTTTAGCTAATTTAACGGTCAACTCTTTGTTTTTAATGTGCAGATCATCCAAACATTGCCAACAATTGAATAGATCTGTTTGGAATGTGGATGCAACTGCTTCATCAAGCACTTTAATGGAGAGTGCACATGGAATGTCTACGATGGTATAATTTTAAATTCCAATTATATTGTGAAGAATGTTTTCCATATTTTATAAGATAACCACAGGAGATAAGTGTAACATATAAATGTGTTGCTAACACGCTAAGGTAGCAGTTAGTGACTTGAGTATTGGGATTCCACACTTATTAGGCAGTATGATAGGTTGATTGGACATACTAGTTAAGTGGGTTTACTATTCATGTCTGGTTATGATATTGCACCACATTGGCTGCCAATATCTGATCCTGATGTCATTGAAATGAGTATGAGATGGTGAATGCCGGATTGACCTTGATTCACTCTCTCAATCCAGTGCTCTTGAAAAGTTCTGAACATGCATGATTTTGGTGAGATGATGTGTATTTTATTGTGCTGTTGTGAATAGTAAATTTTCAGGCATGTTTGTTGTTTGTTCAAAAGATGAACTTTCTTTGTTATCTTGCCCATTGCTTACCTTCTATATAATCTACTATATGCTCTTGAAGTCGGGTGTCATGTATTCCTCCCTTTTGCACCTGGTAGCATTGCAGCTATCGTGCTGTTGCATTCATTATTGTTATTGATGTTCAATAGGAATGACAATGACTCGTCTGTGTCTCCTTGTCTCTTCCCTTCTGTTCCTTAGTTTTGGTCTTGTATGTCTTGTTTGGTGTCATCGTATTTTGACTTGATTTCGTCTCCCCACAACCCAAATAATCACGTCCTCCCTCCATGCAAAAGTAAGATGCCCACTTCATATTGGGATATGTGAAGGCTCCATATATATGATATATGTATAGTCTTGCCTGCATTCGGCATTTAGGTGGTGACCTGTTATTGGGCCAGAGTCGCAATAAATTGTTCTCCTTTTAGTCTCACTTGCCTGTAAGAATAGAAAAGTAATTTGACACTCTGGTTTAGTAGTAATTTGCTTCTTTCTTTGTGCAGAGGAATACATTTGATAATTATCTTCCAAGCTCAGCTGGCAGCTTCCTTTATGCTAATGAATTCTCTGTCCTGGGGAAGAATGAAAACTTAATTGACGAATGGGATTTCGTTGAGCATCCAACTTTACCGCCACCTCCATCACGAACTGAAGATGTGGAGCACTGGACTCGTGCTATGTTTATTGATGCAACAAAGAAATGATTCCAATAACGTTAAAGTATAGCATACATACTGGAAGAAATATGAACAGCTTTATGCTCGAATTTCTGGTGTAAATACTAAAGTGTAGTTTGTAATTGTACATATTTAGATTTCAATAGGCGCCCTTCAATATGCAGCTCCATTACTCTGTACAGAACGAAAATTGTTTCATTGTGCAATTCTTTTATAACTATCCTTGCAGTTGATATATTACTTATTGCTACTTTTGTCTTGTGTACTTCTAAATCTCAGTTTGTTACTGAAAACTATTTACAGAAGACAACCTACTGCTTACAGGATGACTTTGATGCTATGATGCATGCAGTAAATATTGACACGCCTGGACATATTTCTGTTTATTTTGCCCCGTTAGTACTTTTTTAAGAGCTCGTGCACGAGTCCGAGTCGGATTGAAAAAAGTCAAACCAAGCTAGACTCGCAAAAGGGATGTCCCGTGCATTGCCTGGCAGTTTTTCACGGTGAATATGTGCCCGGGCCCTGTACACACCACCCGTCACACCTTGGGAATGGATTTCACCCGACGCCTGGTACACATTCTCATCTTCGAACAACCAACCAAGTTTGCTTCCTTAGCAACTACCAAATTTGATTTCCAAAGTAAACTGAACTCTAAAGACGTCACATTCCTGGCTAGATGGTTGGTGTAAAAGAAGTTAAAACAGAGCAAAGTGAGATTTATACTGAATTTCTACCTGATGAGGTAGTGTTATAAAGACAAGATCTTCCATAGAGCATAACATTTAACTTCTTTATTTTCTATCTACAATTCTAAACTCATCCCCAACAGCATTCCAGTTCCAACAAATGGTTGAAACATTCTTCAAGTGGTTGGAGTAGCTTTTTGGGATAGGTTGACAACCTTTTCAAGGTCTCATCTCTCACATCCCTGATAGGATCAAAGAGATGAAACATTTTTTAGCCTTGTTGCCTTCTTTAGTATAAATCTTGTCAAATTAAGCTTTGGCCTTCCATTATAGTTTACAAAAATTACTGCAAATGAGATGTGATAGTTTTCACTCAATAAATAAATACTCTATAAAAAAATAAATTTCATATAGTCATAAAAAAATTCAATTTCAATTAAACTTCGCATTGTCATATTTCATAAATTTTTACAGTCCCGTATTAAGTAATTATACCTCTATATAGTAATAAATAACATATATAATTTTTATTTTTAAATTTAAAATGTAAAATACTTATTTAAAGTTATTTATGATAGTAATTTGGACATTTAAATAGTAAATTTGTGTTTTAACTTTCGTGTTTTAACTTTTTTATTGCACGAAAAATATTTATATCTTGTTAAGTTAGTATTTAACAAATTTCGAACAATATATTAAGTATGAGTTTGTTTAAAACTTCTTCGAAGCGTAAAACAACTTCGCTTTTGTTGTTTCCGCCGTAATTCTTACAACAGACAGCGTCCACCCAGCAATCGGCCTCTACAATCGTCGACTCTCTTCCGGTTCACTCCAAGCGACGCGCTGCTCAGTTGCTTTCCCTCCCTACACATACTTGTGGGCAGATGTGATGTTTCATCGATAAATTTTTATTTTCTGGGAGCAGGAAAAATACCCACACAGCGTGCACAGATACTCCATACTCGCGGTGACTTTGCATCATCGACAATTCTGCATTCTGGTGGCCGCGCTCAGTTTAGATAAACATGGTGCCAATTAAAATCTTAGCCTCCACACTGATGGATGCGTGTCAAATTGATGAATATGTTGGGTCAAATTTCTATGCATTTCAGGTGTTTCATAAAATGCTTTGGTCGTATGTTCTAAATTCCAATGGCAATCAAATTTCCTTTCCGAACTTAGGTATTATCTTTTATATCTTTTGCTGGTTTCTTTTTCTAATCAGTAACAGCTTGGTTCGCTATGGATTAGTGTAAATCGATGATTACGCTGTGTCCAGCGATTTACATTTCGGACATAATTGCATAAGATTCATAGACTTGCCATGCAAGATTATTATAGTGCTCTATATTATCGTGGGGTTCTCTCTGGTTATAATTCTTTATTTCTCTTTGGGAGCTTTAATTTCATGTGACATTACTTTCCATTTGGTTTACTGAATTCCGAATCTGTGCACATTTTGCAATTATTAACTTCCTTAAATTTGTAGATCGTATACCATGTTGGTTGTTGCATTCTATATGTTTGGCAAAAATGCATAAATGCAGTGGCATGGTGTGCATTTTAGTGTTTTCCTGTCATGAACTGCTACTATCGATTTTCGCGTCAAATAAAGGATTAAGATTCAAAGGTCTATTTTTGATAGTTTTATGCGACGATGGAATTGAAGGATATCGTATACGAGGAGAAATGGGGATTGCAAGATAACTAATTGAGCTTGTTTTGGAAACAGATTCAAGCGAAAACAGTTTGATCAAATATATTTTGCAACAAGGGCAATATAGATGAAGCTTCAAGACTTTTCCTTCGTGTTTCTTGGAGTATGCAGCAATATACATCACTTTTGTCAAAGGTTGTTTTAGGCGGAACGAGCTTCACAAGGCACACCCAAACATGGAGTAAATTATCAAAAAGGGCTTTCTCGCTTGATGCAGCTGTCCACGCTGCTTGATCATCATTGTAGAAAGGACAGAGGAGATGGAGTTCCCCTGGTCTGGATTATATGATTAAGAATCTTGATGCGATGCTTTCCGCTCCATATCGAGCTTCCATGGCGGAAGCTCTAAGCTTCTACCATGGAAGCTCTTTTTCAGCGGTTATTTTATGGCATTTTCAGCAGTGGTGGTGGTTTTCCAGCGTGATGGGTGACGGGTAGTGGGGAAGAAGAAGGATTTTTTTTTTGTAAGTTAAAAATTATTAGAGTCAACTATGTAATAAAATGAAACTTGTAAATTGTAATGAAGTCCATTTAATTTAATTTAATTTAGGTTTATTTTTTGTTTGATCAACTCAAAAATGAAATTTTGAATTTGGATATAATTGTTGTCAATCTGGGGATAAATCTGAAATTGGACCAAATTTAAGGGCCATACGTAATTCGCCCTAAATATGTATTAGTATGAAGCTCAACATCAGTCCTTCATTGTTGGTTTATTCAATAGCATATTGTTTAGATTTAATGGATAGAAGTCCAATTAGTAAGCTCCAGACAATCTACTCGAGCATAAATCTTGAAACATTATACTATTATAGAATCTTGAAAATCATAAAAATAAAAAAACGTCTTCTTTGAATTGTTTCATTGAATATTTGAATTGTGATTCTATTATATTTTCAGTTGTTCAAATTTCAGATTGTTAAAAAAAACTATAAACAGAAGATAACCTACTGCTTACAGGATGACTTTGATGATGCTAAGGTGCAGTAAATATTGACATGCCTGGACATATTATCAAGTTGCAAATTTGAATTCGAAAGTAAAATTCGAAAGTAAACTGAACTTTTGCAAGTCTAACAATTTACATTCCTGGCTAGAGGGTTGGTGTAGAGGAAGTTAAAACAGAGTGGAGAAGTTGTGTACTGGTGAATTTCTCCCTGGTGAGGTAGAGTTACAAAGACAAGATTTCTTGATGGCAGTTAAAAGGCGAGGCTCCGGTAGAGCATAACGTTTCATTTCTTCCTCTTCTTTAGTGGTTGAAGTTCCTCATCTTCGTCTTCTTCAGTTTCATCATTATCGACAGGCTCATCCTCTTCTTCCTCGTCTTGACCCCGTTCATCTTCTTCATCATCGTTGTCTTTATTATCATTCTTTCCACTGTCACCATCATCATCGTTGTCATTGTGGCCGTTGGTAGCATCATCATCCTCATCACCATCATCTTTTCCACTCTCTTGACTATCCCCTCCACCTCCTTTATTGGCATAGCCATTGGAGTTATTTGTTTGCCCTTCACCCTCTTCCGAGAAGTCACCATCACCATCTGCGTAACCATCAGCGCTATTATCAGCTTCATCATTGTCTTCACCTCCCTCGGCACCAACTGTTTCCAGTTGGCCTTCTATTGCACTCATCATCACTACTAGTTTCTTGAATCCCTGCAACTGATAGTTTAAAACCAACATATCAGAAACATGAAATGCTCTTAAAAACTGCAACAAGAATGTAGAAACATAAACATGTTGATCACGTAACTTAGTTATAATTGTAACCTGAATCAAGTAGAGCTGTTGAGTGAAATTGACTAGTAGGAGTAAAAGGGAAGAACTCTCCCCTGCATCCATCTGCGCAGTCCCATCATATTCGACTCGCTTAAACATCACAAAACACGATTTTTAACCTGCCAAGTTAGGAAATTTGACGTTCAATCAGCTCCAAAATTCTGTGATATATAATCTTTAGTATCTTTAAGTGTTGAGACTTGCAAAGTGTAAGTAGTTAAGTTTAGGGTTGATAGATTGTACTATGTCATGCTATTCTAATATATTAGTGTGGAAAGAGAAAGCAATGGAGGAGAATATTGGATAATTACTGAATATAATCTGATGCTTTGTTTGTTCCTGCTACACTACACTACACTACACAAGAATAGCAGCAGAAGAATATAGGAATATATATAGGAATAGGATCATCATCTTCTTTTACAGGTTTCTGTTCC
This sequence comes from Plantago elongata, assembly GCA_036897095.1. NCBI lineage: Eukaryota > Viridiplantae > Streptophyta > Magnoliopsida > Lamiales > Plantaginaceae > Plantago > Plantago elongata. Next base: position 84,254 of record JAYMSP010000045.1, read on the forward strand.
TTTTTCCAACTTTTATTTTCCTTTTCCTGGGAATATATTGCTTTAAACTGTTCAAAGTATGTCTTCTCTATTTCACATGTTACGCTTCTTTCGCCAAAATGACTGCTTTTTCTTGATTAATTCGCAGGCACATCAGATGATGTACTGATGTAAACTCTCTTTTGACTTCTGTAAATGCGTCACTTACTAATATGCATTAGTCCTGATCACTGATTCATGGCGGCTGGATTTTAAGGAATTTGCAACGCCATCGATCTTTACTAGATCAAGATTTCACCAAACCAATGGTTCTTCAGACAGTTATCTTTCATTAGTACTAGTGAGCATAAAGATAAATTTGCAGCTTAACACTGAATGCTTGTCATTCAAAAAGGTTGAGATTTGAGAATAGAATTGGTTGAATTCTGGAGAAAAGATAGCAACATTATCAACAGTTCACTGCCTACTTTAATTTTAGAGTTTTCATATATACCGGATTTTGATAAGTTACCAGATTTTGAAAATTCATAACAAGCATAAATATATAGTTAACATAGGAGTACAACCAAATTTTCTAAATAACACTAACAACAAATATTAATTAAGAGAGAGTTGAAACAAATTCAAATTTCATTGCAATCAAGAATTTAAAGGGTATAATCAAAATCAAAATGTTCGAATTTGCTTGAAATGGTGAAAATCTCCATCAGCATCCCAGGAGGTTGAGTCCGTTGTGAACTTGTAACTTGAACAAAAGCTTTCCAAGAACTGAAAGTTACCTAATGACAATTTCTAAACAGCTTGACGCATTGAAGAATGTGGAAAGCTTATTAAAGATTTCATTCTTCTGTGATTCTGCCATACATTCATTCTTCCGTGATATTTCTACCATTCGATAACTGCGATAGACAACAAGTTTCTTCAATTCCTTTCCATTCTCCATGAAAAACTTTGCAAGATAATTTGGCATACCTCTCCTTCTTAGCAATTAAGAAACACTTCACTCAAATGTGATATAACACAAAATGGCACGGGTTCCATTTCATACCTATCATAGCTATGCCACAAGCCCTGACAAGGATAAAAGATGAATAATCGACAACTGTATAATTTGAACAGGGTCAGATTGAGTATATTATTGATTACCTCAGGGCAAGCTTCGATTCTCAGGCACTTGAGATATGGTGCCGCATTAAGTATCTCAAATAAACTTTCACTTTGAAGAACTCCCTTTAGAGAAAGCTCTGCCAGCTTCTCAAATATTGGAAGAGGAAGAACTATTTAAAAAATAAGATTATTTTGAATCCAGGAAACAAATATAAATTCTACAGATTAGAGGGAAAAGATCTAACCTCAACCAAAGAATGACCAGTTAGCACCAACGTCGTTAAATTTGAGTGACCTTGCAACGAAAAATCATTCAAAATCTTTCGCACTCGTAATCTTTGCCCAGGCTCAGAGTTGCTTTGCAAAGTTGCATAGGTAACTTGTGATCCAGTCACAATAATGGTCTCTGGAATATTGTGACCCATATTAAACTCCCTGATCATGCCTCCAATAACACTGATTGTGCAGTCAATATCATCAAAGGATCGGTACTCGAATAGAGTCAATCTTGGAGCATAAATTTCCACAACTTTCAACTCTAACCATTTACAATCGGCTAGGACGATTGTTTCAAGAACAGGGAATGTTAAAACCAGGTGATCACTAATAGAATTCTACATTATAAAGATCCAAGGACTTTACATATGGGAAACAAATCCCTGAAGGAACTTGGGAATATAATGTATCCAAAGTCAGTTTTCTCAGAGAAGTACAATTGTTAATACTGCCCTCTGGAAAAAGACCACTCATTCGAACCTCCTTCAGCTTGCCTCCATAAACATTGATTGTGCAGCCATTATAACCCACATAATCAAATAAAGTCAGTTCAGGAGCATTGATCTCCACAACATTCACATCTGACCAATTACAACCATATAGAGAGAATGTCTCTAGAACTGGGAATGTAAAATATAGGTGGTCGGTATTCGGATCGTCATTTTCAAAATCTACTTCATCGATCCTCAAGGACTTGAGGTTTTCAAAACAAATCTTTCCAGGGACTTCAGAACACAATGTAGTCAGTTTTAGAGGCAAGAGTTCACAAGAACAAGTAAAACGAACAGAACAAACCTCAGTTTTGCGCCTTAATACATCATATATACATGATGCCAACCGATCTGAGCAATGAAGTCTACAACATGTTATTACGAAACTCTTCAGGTGCCCCAAATGTGCAAGTACTCTTTCCACGAAGTTGTAAAACATTTCCTTGTGTTGCCCTCTGACATCAGCAAGTTCGACACATCTAAGATCTTCAAATTCGACATTTGTGATGTAAGTCCACTTGAATTCCCACTCTTTTGACAAAACACTGGTTGGGACAGCAACCTTAGTGGGTAGGGGGGTTAAAATGTTACCTATTAGTTCATCTGGCAATGAACTAATCAGATCTTCACTCATGGTTCAGATCAATAGCCTGGCCTGTTCAGATACATAAAAGTGTAAGTTTAGTAACTTTTAGAGACCAAGCATGTGAAGTTCTAATACTTATATAGTTCGGGAAAGAATTCAAAGAAAAAACATCGACCCTGTTCCAATCACCCATGAAACTTGTGCCAACCTTTTCACTTCAACAACTTGTATAATTTTCAGTTGCATACATCTCATAAACATAGTAGGTAGTATATGTAGTTTCCTATGACCTATTTAATTCAGTTTGATCGGGATATTAAACATGTACTAGCTACTTATTCGTTTCTACTTAGGCTTTGTTCTCTTCAACTGAAAATACACTTCAGTTCAGTCTAGTTTAGTCCAGTTCAGTTCAGTTTAATCCAGTTCAGTTCAGTTCAGCTCGATTTAGTTATAATTTATACATTACTTCAGTTCAGTTCAGTCCAGTCTAGTTCAGTCCAGTCCAGTTCAATTCAATAGATCTCAGTTGAACACAACTTTACTAAACAAAACAAAGGTTTTTACAAATTTACAAATTAATTTTTATAATTTGATTGTATCATTGTTAAATTTTAAATTGTATAATAGCATTAGTACAATGCCAGTTGATACTACAATTTCGGTTGCAAGTTGGTATTTGTGCACACTCTTGGTAAAACTAAATGGAGGAGACCTTTGGTTGGGACTTTCGTTGAACAGGTGCGTGCAAGGTGAACAGAAAGAAATAGATATTCATTTAGGGTTAGGGCCGAGCCATCTATGGGAACGCAGGTGGGTATTTTAACCATGTACGGATCTGCACATGTGCAAGGAGGATCTCGATGAGGATCACCGCACAAGGTCCAAAATATTTGGGGTCCATTATATGTATGGAAATAAAATTTTAAAATAGTTTGTAAATTTAATTCATATATCTTTTTCTTTTCTAAATGTTTATATTTTTATTTGTATCTAGAATTTCATATGTTATATGTCATGATTTACAAGGGTTTGAAAATTAACTTTTATAATCTAATTATATAAATTCTTCAAGATCGTCACATATTTAATTTCATACATTATAAATATACTTAAAGCATTTATTGGTGAAGTATAGATTTCCCCTTACAATACATAAATATGAAAACGATTACCAATATACTTAAATTATTCATAATTATTTAAGGTTAAATATTAATTTCTTTAACTTGAAACATTTATATTTGAAAACGATTTCATCACTTTAATTTTAAGTATTACTTTTTGTTTTAAAATATAACTTCTTGCATTTTAGTTTGCAATTTTATTTTGTTATGATCTTAAAATTTGAGAGTGAATATTAAAATTTGCACAGAGCCTCTAAAAACTTAAAACCGATCTTGATTTGAACGAATCAAAATGACTTGTGGGTTATTTCAACATCCAACATAAGCTTGGTATACATTAGAAATAATTTTTGTTTGAGGGTGCAGTGAAACGATGGTTTTTTGTTTACCCAAATTTGAATCGGGATCCAATTTATTTTAAGTTTTCTAAAATTATGTGTAAAATTTATGTATACGCACTTCTTGGTTCCTGCTCCATTTATTTAGCACATTTTCTTCTAAACATCCCAATTCTTTCCCAATATAATTAACAATATCTGTATTGGATTAATATTTGATCTTATACAATCCACCGGTCACATACTAAGTGATTACCGATTTCAATTTATACCATACAAATTTGCAATCAAAACAAGTATTTACCATTTATTTGGTAACCGTTAATAAATGGGTGAATGTATATGTCATATAAAGTTTGTAATAGTCGTCCTAGTGAAGTTAAATCAAGAGCAATCTTCGACTGAATAGGAAAATACTGCAGGTATGCTTTATGAACTAAATATATACTTTATATTAGATGTTCAGTCACTTAAATGGCTGATTGCAATAACATTTAAATCGCTCCATTTAGCTCGATAAACAGTAATTTGGCCTGTCAAAGCGTTTGTAGCCGAGTGGCAAGCTGAAACACCCCGTAACCATGAGGTCACGTGAATAGAGATTAGTGTTGATTTGCATCTAGAATCAATTGATAAATTTGTCTTGTTCAATAATTGTAATTGTAATACAATATTTCATGTTCAATAATAATTAAAAAATAATAGTGATTTGGCCTAAAATACACTCCAAAATCATAATGACCATTTAAGTGCCATACCAATCAGCCCCCTGGTTGTGTGTGTGTGTGTGAAAATGTCTAATACACCAGCCCACCCGAAAAAAAATTCTGGATCCGGCCTTGCTTATGAATTGGATCTTGATCTTTATGACATGGTTGATGTCAGTGTAAAGTAGCTAGTGAAAGATAAGTATTCAGTACTGTTTCCTTGGCGTATTTTTGCCAGAACAATATGTTGCAACAACCGGGTCTGACTATTTTGATAACATATATCAGGAGAGCAAAGTGAACTTTACCTCAATGCATGTATGTTACCTTGTGAAGAAAGCTGAGGATAAGTGGTGGAGCAGGCAGCAGGCTTCTCGAGCAAGGGGGAAATCCAGCAATATTTTTTAAAGTAACGGCTAAAGTGTGACTCGAACTCCCGAACTATTGATTGGAGGTGAAGCGTATTACCAACTGAGTTGCGCTTCGTTGTTAGTATTTTTGAAAGTTGACTGGGACAAATGGGTTGATGAAGATGAACAAGACAAGAAGGGTTGGTTTTACATTCGTGTCATTACACTCGTATCACTTTGTGATCCTGAAATTTACCTGCTTGGAACCTGTGGCTGAGAATGATGTTACATTTTTTTCTGAATAGGTGTGTTGATTTCTCGGTGAGTGGCTAGCAGTTTTTATGATTCTTGAGGTGTTAGATATGTTGTCTAACCTTGCTTACAATACATATTATGTACTGTGTTTTCATATCAATGCCTAAGTGTATGTTTGGATGTCAATTTAAATTGTCCGTTTTGTATATAAAACTGACAATTTAAATTGACTTTTGCCAATTCAAATTATATGATCAGACCCTTAAATCATTTTAAAATATCAACATGGGTCGAGCTGGAGACTTCGACACTAGATCTATGGTCTACTGTGTAGCTTTCATTTTTCTTTATTTTTCACCATCTGTCTCTGGTTTGCTTTATTTTTCACCATCTGTCTCTGGTTTGTAGTGAAAGCAACACTGATGAAGAGGAAACACATGAGTCGGCAACAGGTGTTTGAACCAGTGTCTTATGAAATCATGTAAACTTTTTAGTATTATCTCAGAATGCTTTCTTGTAGCCTCCTATTTTAGTAGTACCATTTAGTTGTGAGACTTAATTCAAGCATAATTACCCAACAGATAAACCAATCCAAATAACTCCATAATTTTACGCGTTAATCAAATCTCACTTTGTGACTTGATAATTTAATTAGCAATAGTACTATATTCTCCACACAGGCCTGCTTTCAACTGTATCCTCTTACATTTATCGTGCCACACAACATGCAAAATACACATAAATTCAAACGTTGGACATTAAACCAATGTAACTCTAGGGTTTTTCATTATTTCACAAAACCAATGGAATTCTAGGGTTTTCCATTATTTCACTAGCAAGCTAAATTATCTGAAGAAAATACTAGTGAAGTTAAATTAAGAGCAATCTTCGACTGAATAGGAAAATGATTTTATTGATAACATCAGCTGAAGAAAATACTAAATACTGCAGGTATGCTTTCTGAACTAAAGACATACTTTATATTAGATGTTCAGTCACTTAGTTGTACGTACCATTAAATTATCAAGAAGTGGACATCCAAACAAATGTTAAGGGCCTATGAAATAGAATTAATATAAGCAGAATGTCTAGCCAAAACCAGTTCAATTAGTGGGGATTCAACATCTGCACCGGCCTGAGTCTTGTCCCGACGAACTGTTATCTTTTCATTCTTCGAGACAACTGTAACCTCCTCTTTGCGGCTTAAAAGCTCATTCGCTATCACCATATGCATATCGTACCTATTAAGCGCCATATTTGCCTTCTCCAGAAGGATCTTCGTGTCAGTCTCCAACTGTCATGCAGCAAAAAAGAAAAATTAAATGACTCAGCAAAGTATTCGGGCATATTAATAGGTGTCATTAGACAAGGACCACATATGTAGTAGAGAAAATATTTTAAAATATACCGCCGAGTGAGACACGTCCCAATGGTTACTTGTCCAAAAGTTATACCCGGTCATTTTTTCGCTCCGACTTGGTGATTTATTACACGTGCCGGGGTAATTCACACGTAGGAAGTGCCTCAAGCGTCGAAAGTATCTCAAGCGCTTGACACATATCATATCGTGATTCAATCGAAAATTATTTTGAAAGAAAATTCAGAAAAAAAAAGACAAATTCAAAAAATACAATGTCATTGTGTCGAGGCGCGTGAGATACCCCTGTGTTTGTAATTAATCACAAATCGGAGAAAAAAATGACCGGAGTATATCTTCTAAACAAGTAGCTTTGTAAGGTATTATACATAGTTCATTATGCAATATATAAAATGGACATGTCTCATTTCCCCGCTTTCTACATCCCAATTTTGTTTTGAGACCTGGGGCTAAATTCATTCGGGGCTAGAAGAAGCAAGGGTAAAAAATACAGAAGAATAGAACCTTAAATGATATGCAGAATGCATTGGGTGCCCAATCCTTCCTCAACACTGAAAGCATCTTTGGAACCTGAGCAAGTCGCATGTCTAGAGGACCAGAGCCAGATTGAATTTTATGAACTACCTGCACATTGGACAATGTTAAGGTCACATGTTAGTAAGTAATTACACAAATATAAATTTGAGAGACAAAAGCTAGAATTATGAGTCACAATTCACAACTGCGACGAGTAATTGTGACTTCAATGTTTTTTTGGTACACAACAAAAAGTAGTATCGGTGGAGAGGAGCCACATTGAACGTACAACAAGAAGAAAATATGGAAACAACCCGTGTGAATTTTGACCAAAGCTACTTCAAAAATTCAAAGTCAACGGTTTGTGCAATTAATTTGATCACGGGTTAAGAAACTTCAAAATGGAAGTATCAAACATGTTTACTAGATTATGCTATATACAGAAATTATTTGTCATCATTCACAGTTTCACTTTTAACTTTTCATACTTAATACTATTAAATAATGAATTTCTTTTGCAAAACACCATATTCGTTCACGCGTGTAACGACCCGACCACTAATGGGCCGAGACATGGCCCGTTAGGCCGGCAAGGTTACGCATGAGTAGCCCACCACTCGAGTACGATATTGTTCATTTTGAACAGAAGCCCGCACGAATTTGTTTTTGAATTCCCAAAAGGGAATATACCATAGGAGAGAGTGAGTGGTGGTCTACATATATATACCCCTCATCCCTTACACTCACAAGCAACGTGGGATGTTGGGTTTTACAAACTACCCTTTAAATTTTCGACGTCCTCGTCGAGCTTTCTTGGGGTTGTCTCGGGACCAACCAGCCGTGCAAGATTCTAAAGGTGGCTCCTACATGCCCAAGAGGTGGCTCCCACCGCCCATACAGTGTAGCACTTTGCCCCGCATGACACTTAGTTCCCGCAATTCTGGATAGTCCGCTCTGATACCATATGTAACGACTCGGCCACTAATGGGCCAAAACCCGGCCCGTTGGACCGGCAAGATTACGCATGACTGGCCCACCACTCGGTACGATATTGTCCGCTTTGGACCGGAACTCACACGGATTTGTTTTTGAGTTCCTCAAAAGCACTCATACCATAGGAGAGTGGTGGTCTACATATATACCATTTATCCCTTACACTAACCAGGTGGGATGTTGGGTATTACAACCCACCTGTCTAAATATATGTACTCTGTATCAACATTCAAAAAGCAGGTGCATGGGATAGGTTCATTACCATGCTATCCCATGGAACATAGAAATCAGAAACTGCTGCAGCAAGATAAAACATAGCACTTCGCCCAAAGCTATTCATCGATGCTGCAATTAACTGCAAAATCTGCCCATAAAAAAAAAATGGGTTTCAGTAAAAGCAACGAAAACAAGCCCATTCTACACATTATACCCATCAAATATACTCGCTCAGATGGATTCAGTCGTTGCATGCTAGAGGCCAGTAATTGATGGGCTCACTGTTGTGTATATCTTGGTTTTTCTCTCTCAATCGAATAGCCAAATAAATTCAAGAGCATAATAAATAGATGTGAAAGAATCACTTTCAAAGTGGTGAAGATGAATAATCAAAGCAGATGCTGCAAGCCTACAACCTTGTAGCCTCTGTCTGGTTTCATTTCAGTAATTAAAGAAAATGCATCAATTTAGCAACTGATGGGTTTTCTTTTTAGAACCACACAAATTTAAGCTAAACTAATATCATCCTTCACTTGCTTAAATGCATACAAATCTGGTTATAGATGTTGACAAAAATACAGTCTCGTACCTTGCAAAGAATCTATATCTACTTCATTTATCAGATTTACTTCCAGAACCAGAAAATTAACTCAAATACCGGGATGCAAGTCTTTGCAGACTTGAATATTGATCACAGGATAGACTTATGCAGACAACATTCTTGAGGAACCATGAACAACAATTTGGATAAATGCTTTGGTCGTCAAAAGTTTAGCATTGTCCTAAAGTTCAGTATTACATTTGTAACTTATGGACAAGTGTTTAAATGAAAGGTTTTCTGGTCCAACCGCTAAATACTTATGACAGGGCTTTGTACTTCACGGGAAGGGAAAAAAAGCGGCAGTTAAAAGTTAATAGGTAGATAACCTGAAGATATTCAAAAATCGTGGTGAAAGGAAGCTTTAACAAGGTGCCTCCAGTAATAGCCTGCAACAAATTGTGATGTCTTGAATTTCAATAGATCACAAATTGAGCAACATTGAAAGATAAGTTTTCAACAGATATACGATGCTTACAGAACGGTTTTCACCTACAGCTCTTTTCACTGTTTCGGCATGAGAAGGCAGCACTGAAATGGTCAAAAGAAAATGTAAATTGTCAATACAACTACTTTGACGCTTCATGCAATATAGTCAAACACAAGTCACTGAAAAAACGGAGAGAGATTCCCAAGTACAGAAACAACGCATGTCCTAAAGTTTATAGCATCCTCTATATAGTTAAACTAGACTCCATTAGCAGACCAAACAATCAAAAGTGGACTTCTAGAAAGTTAAAGGTCGAAAACAGTTCATGGACAATAACATTACTTTGTGTAAATTAAGAGACTACCAACCTGTAATGCTTGACTCGCGGTTAACCTCAAAACATTCAAGCAATGGATCATCCGGCAGAGATCTGCAATATGGCTGGCAGGTACCTCTGCACACATGTTTGCATGACGTTATTATGGCAACAATCACAGAATACGGCTTGAGAGCAGATAGAAACATGAAAGTACTTTAAGTTTACCTACCTACGGTAGAGAAATACTACAGCATATCCAGCCTTCAGAAAGTATCTGCAAATCCATAATTTAACTTGACAATCTAAATATAGTAGTAATTGTCAAAACAATCAATATAAAGAATAAACTATGCTGTTTACTCCGTCGATGCAGCTCCTCTATGACCTGAGCTGAAATTGTCAATGTAACGGACACATCGCTGTTCCAATGGAACAGTTGTCCCACCGGATGTCACGCATACCACCCTCTTGGTGCTTTCAGTGCCTGAAGACATGGATTTACAAATTTCAGAAACACAGATTCTATGGTCCAATTGGACTATCGGTGAGTGATGACTGAATACCACAAGTATATTAACACACATATGAGAAAAAGAGACTGCAACTGAACCAACAACTTACGCAATGGAGAAGAACTCCAAATAAATTCATCCAGTTTTCTCTTGAGCTCAGAGCCATCCTTAAGAGGAGGAGCTGAATCGAAGAAGGCTTTTATATCTGAAAGTGGGGTGTTTGCAAAAGATCCCTTGTCATCTGACACATCCATATATAGATCAGAAACCTGTGATCTCAACTACAAGTCTACAACTCTGAACTTTGAGGATCCCACAAGGTAAAACATTTTCAGGATCTACAATGAAAAACAGTTGGAATCAAGATTTTGCATGAGTACACGTCTGTGTTCAAAATGTATAACAAACACCATCCCCGCAAGAAGTTGAAAGATACAGGTAACAAACACCCATGTGGCACAACGCTACACCTTTCAAGTTTCAACCAGATACATAAGGGGACTCATTGTACAGCCCAAACGCACCAATGCACTCCACTCAACATATAACCATAAAAACTCAACCGTTGGGGTCCATCAGGATATCTTCCCAAGATGGTGGCAGTTGCATTGCTTGGAAATTGGAATCTTGACAGCATTACATTTAGACCTCAAATTGTACAATATAAATACTAACAGTCACCCACCAAAAGGAAAGAAAAAATACAATTCCAGCAAAACTGTTGGTGAATCATTCACAAATCAGGGAATAAAATTTAAATCTTTAGCTCTAATAACACTGTAACAACGTATGCAAATTGAATGCATCCCAACACAAATGCAGTCATAAATGCATCAATTCGATTCACCTTTTCTCAATGTGATAACTTGATCTGAAATTTTCAAAAGACATGGAATGCACTTTGCCACTTGGTAAAGCTAATAACACATCATTCTTCAAGTTCACATGAAATTTACTAAACAGGATGTCTAAGTGTGATAGAGCACGGGACTTTAGGATAAAGAAAAGATATGATATTGGTGTAGCAAAGGCACCTGTCTGAAGTTTTATTGAAAGAACTAAGAAACAGTTCATGTGCAAGTGATAAGCAGGGGATTTTGGGATAAATACAGATATGATTTTGGTGAAGCAAAGCTACCTTTCTATAGTTTTAGTGAAGCAGCTAAAATGAAGTAAAGACACCAATTTCCACAAACACAACCAACCTAAAGGGTGAAACCCACTCTAATGAATAAACTAGACTTGAACCTGACTATTCAAAAATCTCACTTGAACTCTATTAGATCCTTCAACAGTTGAACTAACAACTTCATAAGCTCACCTGAGCTCCATTAGGTACTTCAACTAACAACTTTCTAATTCAACTCGAACTCCAACTTCCTAATTTAACTAAAATTCTACTAATACGTAACTCGCCTATCAAAACTAAAAGCATAAGAATGGCAAAATTAATTGTAACGTGGTAACTTGATCCAAATTAAAAAAAAAAAATGGAATGCAACAACACAGCATTTTTCAAGTTCACAGGAAATTCATCAAACACCTCATGTGCAAGTATCTCAACACAATAAGCTCCCAAAAGCAACGGTTTTTTAGTCTCTAAGCGCTTAATAATAGCAGTAGTTTACTTGATAGATGAAAATGCATACAGTTTATGAAGTTACAAGTCCAAAACAACGAAATGAAACCAACCTGTGGCAATACAAGTATAGCAAATCTAGCAGAAACGGAAATCAATCAAGAAATTTAAGATATATACAGAAGATGAGTTAATAGAATCTGGTTTACCTTGGCATAGTGTGTGATTTGTCACTAGATTCCCTAATTTGTCACGCTTCGAGCTTGTATAAATAGGTCGGTTTGAGTGGGCAAATCCTGTTCTTCTTAGATAATTGGTTCGAAGGACGAGGCCTATACACTGTGGTTCAGCGTATCGATCGTAGGGATGTTAATATAAGGTTGAATCAGGTAATCCAAATCCAATATGATTGAGCTTGTGAATCTGACAGATGGTAATTTGCAAACTAAGAATAAGGAAGAAAGATACTTCGAAAAAAAAATTCAATCTTAGTTTCGTATTTACGGGTCAGTTAGGAATTTAGGATTTAGGAATTTAGGATGTGATTTTATATGATGGAGTTACGTTAGTGAAATATATATCCTGGAATTTAGGATGTGATTTATGATGTGAATTTAGATAGGTTTTTACGTTGTTTGTGAATTTTTATATAGGGTTTGTGAGTTTTTACGTTGTCTGTAGATTTTTATTTAGGATATGAGATTTTTACGTTGTTTCTGGATTTTTATTTAGGGTATGTGTTTTACAATTTTAATATAAAAAAAGCAGAATTTCCATATCTATTAAAAAATTTCCTAGTGTATCCGTTTATCGTCTGGATTTTTTTAGGTTGGGCTATCGGTTAGATATCTAATTAGAAACACCACATCCGTAACATGTCATTAAACACTAACGGTCATTATTATCTTTCAATAGTCATCATCTCATTTGCCTCCTAACTTTCTCATCACTAATTACTCGTTAATATCATGTCGGGTCTCCTCCGATGCACCCCTTCTTACAAAGACCATGGGATCCACATGAAATGGCATACGAGTTCCACACTCTTTGTGAGAAGAGGTGCACGGGGTGTAGACCTAGCATGAAATAAACCTAATTACTCCCAACTCCTACTAGTACAAAGCTTAACTTCTCTATATGTGTCATAAACTCACAATCAATACTGAGTACACTTTCACATTTTTCAAACTAAATCACAACTTTAACCATAATGATCGGAAATTCAATTAAAATATGAGTTTAAAAAGTCGAGCAGTGTAAATATAATGATGTAAGAGGGAGGTGTAAAGGTCAAATTTCTGTTTTTTTTTTAAACTAAATTTCATTAGCATAAAAATGCAGGTACAACTAAAACAAACTTCTTAACAAAACGCGGTCTAGGAGTTTGCCTTTGAATCGTAAAATGTACATCTAACCACGAAGACAAATAGTCCCAAACCACTAACCGCCTAGCCATAACATAATAACTATTCCCACACATCGTCAGTCGGCCATTGCATCAAGAATCCATCAAAAGAGCTACCACGTTTAGCTAGATTAATTGTCCGCAATATCATTACATTCCTATATACAAACTTAAGTTCAAAAGCATGCGTTTCTTCCAATAACTTCGTGATATCTTCAAGCAGGTGGTGGAATGGTTGCACGGCCTGCAGCTCCACTCGAACCTGCTCCCGATACCTGCATATAGCATCAATACCCAAAACCGAGTCAAATTGTAGCTGGATAAATTTAAAGCACATGTCTAATGCGAGGCGGAGGCCTTCCTTAATTGCAGTTAACTCTACGATATTGTTGGATGTTCTACCCAAACCCCCATCATAAGCAGCTAAAAACTTCCCAGACGTATCTCAGCAACACACCACCAAATCCAGCCAACCATGTTGTAGCACAGACAGAGACATCAAAGTTGATGGCTATAAAAGGATCATCAAGACCAATCCATTTACACCATATGACGCAGTGTTCCTTGAAAGATTGAGGGTAACGGAGATTGATATCCCGCAACGAGTTACGCACGAAATCAACCATATCATTTCCAGACATCCAAGTATATCGAAACAACAAAGAGTTTCGAAAATACCAAATAGACCAGAAAACAGTACATTGGTTGATTTGGTCTTGAGAGTTCAAAGTTAAACCAAAAATTATTCTGAAAATAGATTGTCGTTCCGCTGGCCAAGCACGATAAAAAAATGTCGTCTAATAAAATCAAAAGTTTGGTAGCTAAACAGTAAGTGTTATTTCGTTTCATGTTCAACTTTGCAAATGCGGCACAAAGGAGAATCAATTATGCCAAAGGAACACAACTATTGGCAGTGGTCAATCTATCATGCACCAAGTGCCAAAGAAATAATTTAGTTTGAGGAAGCAAATTCATTTTCCAAATCCTCTGCCATGGAAGAAAAGGTCCAAAAACGTTTCTGGAAATTAAAATGTTATATGCACTTTTGATGGTAAAAGATTTGGATGCATCATGATTCCAAGTTAAATGTTCAGGAGATGATTTTATTGCAAGAGGAATTCTTATAATAGTTTGAGCAACATGAACATGGACCTCTTTAAAATTTGTTTCCTGATTCCAGTCAGTAATAGAAATACAGAAAGATACTTTTAAACCCTTAGGCTGATCATCAGGAACATATATAGTGATTGGGAGGGAAATGGAGAGCCCAATTATCATGCCAAAAATCAATAGTCTCTCCATCTCCGACTTCCCAAGTAATCAGGTTTCTGAAATTCGGAATTGATTTAGATAAACTCTTCCAAAACCAGCTAGCAGTACTACTACAATGGGCTTGTAATACTGTAGTTTCAGGAAAATATTTGATTTTGTTGGCCAAGGCCCAAAGAGAAGAAGAGGAATCATGTAACAAGCGCCAAAATAGTTTGTATTGAAAAGGTTCATTTAAAATAAACAAATTCCGAATTTCAAGACCTCCAAGAAACTTAGGTTTACAAACATTATTCCAACTGATTTGTGCTTTAGAATGGCCTACCTTAGAATTGTTCCACAAAAATCTGGAGTTTAAGGAATTAATTTTAGGTAAGGAAGACGTAACTGATTGAATAGTTGCTCTACCCGCATAAGATAAAAATTTATTATACCAAACATTTATGCAGGATTCGACCTTCTCAATCAAAATATTATACAAATATTTATCAAGACGTTTATTTGGTATAACTCCCAATTTATCTTTAATGAAATGCTTTAGAGTAATGGGAGTATTAGGAGAAAATAAGACTCAGGATTTAATCCAACAAACATTTTGTTCCGAGGCTAAAGCATAGTTTTTAAAACATTTTTGGAGAGTAGTAACTGCTCTTTTAGAAGCCTGACAAAACAGAAGACAGTCGTCCACAAAACATAAAATTGGGACTCTCAAAACCCGAACGACTAGTTTTCAGAGCATTTAAACATTTATTATTGACGAGTTCCCATAATTTGTGGATAAATAATTCCTGACACAGTATGAAAATATATGGTGACAATGGATCGCCTTGTCTAATCCATGAGACGCAAGGTTCAGACAAGTGTCCGTCAACTTTGACTTTAAAAGAAACCGTTGAAATGCAAATTTTAATAAGCTGACAAATCCAAGGATGAAAATTAAATTTTTCAAGAGCCAAGGAAATGAAAGACCATTCCAAGCGGTCATATGCTTTCTCAATATTTAGTTTAGCTGCCATGAAATGAGTTTTTAAGCCCCGTTTTTTACTCATGTTATGTAAAAGCTCAGGAGAAAGAATAACATTATCAGTAATCGCACGTCCCCGGCACAAATGCATCTTGAAATGGAGAAATCAGTTTTGATGAAAAAAAAAAAAAAAAGGCCGAAGACGATGCACAATTATTTTAGAAATTATCTCGTAACTTACATTACACAAACTAATAGGTCGAAAATATGTTGGAGATGATGGGTTTTGAATTTTAGGGATAAGTGTAATGATAGTTTCTCGAAAATGTGTCGGAGATGATGGCTTTTGAATTTTAGGGATAAGTGTAATGATAGTTTCATTAAGAGATTTATCCAAATGATCCGTCGTGAAAAACGTTTTAACAAATTTACAAACTGACGGGCCTACAATATCCCAATATTTTTGGTAAAAGCAAGCGTTTAATCCATCCGGCCCCGGAGCCTTATCTAAACCAATAGAGAAAAGTGCCCTTTTAATTTCACAATAATCTAACTCTCTCAACAGGTTTTTATTGTCATCATCAGAGAGTTTAGGAGTTTTAAGATTAATGAATGGTTCTAATTAAGGGAGAATTACCAATATAAATCACTTTAGTAAAACTATGTCGATTAAAGACCCCTCATGCACAAAAACAATTACATATAAGACCAACTCTGATTTTCTGAGCCTAAATCCACTCTAACTAGACAAAACTACCCTCAACGCTATTTCAAAATCATTCTCGCATCTTAAAGATCTGCCATTTCTATCATTCCGAAATACAATTCCCTCTCTCCGAAATCGAGGTGGAGGAAAGGGCCGCGTCGACGGTGAGGCTGGTGGTGTGGTGTGGCGGCGGAGGGGGAGAAATCGAGGCGGAGAGGAGAGATTTAAGCGAAGGATCGCGATCTATTAGGGAGGAGAGGTAGTGCCAGATCCATTGGATATATCAAGTGAGATTATGTTCACGGGTAAGTAAGGAAAAATAAACATGAAACTGAGCACGTAAATTAAGTGTTATTCGATGGATCTGAAAGGGTAAAGAGAGATAGAGAAACAGGGGATAGCAAAACAGAGAGATTTTGTATCTTTGAGATATATGAACAAAGGGAAATAGAGCAAAAGAAATTTGAGATGAATCAAGTGTTCTTCAATGGATCTAAATGAGTAAAGAGGAATGCAAAGACAATTCAGAGGCAATAATGTATGAGCAAGAAAGTCAACCATTTGGGGGGCACTGATATATATATAAACAAAATCCAACACATTACATTAATCAAATATTAGTACTATCTTTCCAAGTCTTGTTGGTCAATCTCCATTTCCTTTTACTTTTATGTCATGAAACAAATCCATTTCACCATGTTCCATTGTAAAAGTATTTTTCACTCCGGAACTACAATGTTAGTTTCAGAAGGAAAAAAAAGTACTAATTCCAGTTTCATTGAGCTAGTTTCATAATGATTAAAGCTAGTTTCAAGGAACTCTAGTTTCATGCCCACACAAGCTAGTTTCATGATTGAAAACCTAATTTCAGTGGTGAACCCTAAAAAAACCACTGAATTTGAAAACTTCCTCCAGGAGCTACGGTCTTAATTAGGGTTTAGGGTTGAGGACGGGTACAGGGCTACCCTAAACGCTAATTAAGCGTTTCTGGGGACTACAATGCTAGTTTCAGCAAAATAAAAGTACTAGTTTCAGGTTCATTGAGTTAGTTTCATGATGATTAAAGCTAGTTTCATGGGTATAAACATTAGTTTCAGGGGTATAAAATTCTAGTTTCATGCCTACACAAGCTAGTTTCATAGACTCAAAACCTAGTTAATAAAACCTTAAGGGAATGGTGAACCCTAAAAAAATCACTGAATTTGAAAACTCACTCGGGAGCTACGGTTTTTAATTAGGGTTTAAGGTTGAGGACGGGTACAAGGCTGAACCCTAACTAAGCGTTTCTCGGGACTAGAATGCTAGTTTCAGCAAAAGAAAAGTTTTAGTTTCAGGTTCATTGAGTTAGTTTCATGATGATTAAAGCTAGTTTCATGAACATAAACACTAGTTTCATGTGTATAAAATACTAGTTTCATGCCCACACAAGCTAGTTTCATGTAGGGCTGCGCAACGGACGGATAAGGGTCAATCCGCATCCGTTTGACCGGATATGACCGGTCAAACGGATGGAAAAATAGTCCATCCGTTATCCAATCCGTTCCGAGCAGATTGGATACGGATAAATCCGGTGGATAACGGATTCGGCGGATATCCGTATCCGGTAAATAAATTTAAAAAAAAATCATTGTCATAATTTAAAATCTAAATATACATAATTTCATACTCCATAAAAAATCAAAAGCTACATGAATATCCATAATTCCATACTCCATAGTACCATAAATTAAAATGACCATAGTTTCATACTTCATAAATCATAATACCCCTTCTTTAATTTCTATACAACAATGGACGAATGGCGGCTGCTAATGGTATACTAGGAGAGGAGTAGAGAATTAGGTCAAATGTAAAATAACAATAATACCCCTTCTTTAATTTTTTGTGGTATTTTTCATTTTTCTCTTAATACAAAGTTCTATTCAATAAAAAAAACGGATAAACGGATATCCGACGGATTTATCCATTTTATCCGTTCAAAACGGATGAAGAAAAACCCCATTCGCGATCCAATCTGGTCCGTTTTTGCGGATAACGGACCGGATTTGCGGATACGGATAAAATGAGCCGCCCTAGTTTCATGGACCCAAAACCTAGTTTCATAGTTCTAAAACCCTAAAGGAACTACAATGTTAGTTTCATCAAAAGAAAAGTACTAGTTTAAGGTTTATTGAGCTAGTTTCATGATATTTTGTATAATTAGTTTCATATTCACAAAAGCTAGGTTCAGAATAACAAAAATCTAGTTTCATGTTCGCAAAAGCTAGTTTCAGATTAACAAAAATCCTGAAACTAGTCGAATTAAAATTCCTGAAACTATTACGGACATGTTTGAAACTAACTGTTATGTTCCAGAACATAAAAAACCTAGTTCCATGTCAACAAAAGTTAGTTTCAAAAACACGAAAGTTAGTTTTAGAACATCAAAAACTAGTTTAAAAAATTAGTTTCATAAGAAACTTAGTTTTAGAAGCATAAATGTTGGTTTTACTAGTTTCAAACGCAAGCCAAACTAGTTTTCAAGGCATAAATTTTAGTTACTAGTTTCACCGTCAACAATAGTAGTTTCAACGTAAACACGTAAAAATATGGGAGTGCTCATAATTAAATACTTCAACGATATCGAGAAGATCAAAAAAGTCTAAACCCGAGTGTTATCCCAAAAGCATGGCTAAAACCATTGAACATGAGTTACACAATGAAATTCATGATAGGAAATGTAAAAAAATAATAATTTAATACTCAAAAAACGAGTGAAAGAATCTGATCGAGAGAGAAAAAATGCGAGAGAATAAGAGAAAAATATGGAAACAATAAAGAACAAGTTAATTTCGTAAAAAAATAAATATGGTAGATTTGTAGAAAAAGAAATGAGGAGCATTAATATAAAATTATGTTGTAGTTGAGAGAAATTAGAGCTCAAAATAATATAATGGCCTTTTTTACAAGACTTTTTTAGAGTGGTTCATTTGTTGTAAAAGAGAAAGGATTGAGGGGCATTCATGGAAAGTCATCTTGTGATTGAAAAAATTTAGAATTTTAAAAAATAAATTAACTTTATATATAGTAGTTTTTTAAATGATGTATTATATGTAATCCTATCACATAAAGTGGCATCTTTATTAGTTAATTTATATTGCGTATGTCAGGGTAACAGAAATTTGATCTTTCCTACGCTTGAATCAGACTTTGATTTCTTTGGGCCATAAATAAAAGATCACTTAGATGGACCTGCTGAATTAGGACTGTTAAATAAAAAGGTCCAGTAGTTTAACATCCATCTACAGTAGACTATTGGACTAAAGCCCATCGATTACCTTTTGTCCCCTGCTTAAATAGCGATTCCATTAAGAAACAATCAGGTTAAATTAACCACGTTCACATGATTATAATCACTTCGTAAAAACTCCCTAACAACTCTTACCGGTTTTTGCATTGAATTTACTTTCTTTTTAAAATGGTTAATATTGGAACTATCATTATTACTTTACCAACCACACTTTACACCTAAACCACCTTATTATCGGCATATTCGATAGATTATACTCTAAACACAAAGAGCGAAATTTCAAAAAATTTTAGACCAACATGATAACAATAATTTAACGTGTTTGAATAAAATGAAATCTTACCGTGATAGCAATTCTAATTCCCAACTGTCAGCGTGCAACACGGGGTCAGTACAGTCCAACAACTGGTCAATCTCCTGCTCCGTATATTCAACAGCTTTGAGATTCTCTCCAAGCAAATCACAATCCTCGTGTGAAGCCAGACTGTTTGTTTCTCCTCAAACTTCGGTATCCACAGGGGTTTCTTTTACCAAAAAGAACGCTAGAATGTTCTTATGTTTGGATGTTAATAAGTGTTTTTAGAAGAACCAATCAAATTATTCTTCACTATTTTGTCTCTTGTGGAATATTTTGTTTCCTCACAAAAAGGATCTGTTGCGTATCTTTCCAATTGATACACTATCCCAACATATACACTGTCCAACTCCAAAAGACCAAAATTGGGAAGAAATAATGGAAAAGGGGAATAATGATCTGATGTTGATGGCATGATGAGGACGTTAAAAACGTCCCCATTACTTTTGTAACGGGCGCGTGCAATGCACGCACCCAAGTCACTCTCTCTCTCTTGCACGCGCCAGACAGACTCATGCTGGGCCAACTGGCCCAGCCCAATCATCTTCCGTTTTCTTCTTTTCTTGGCCCAATTCATATATTCCAAGCCCAGCTTTATAAATTGGACTCTAATTCCAAATTAGTCCAACTATAACACTTCATTCTAATTGTTCAAGTCAAATTGAACTAATTAAAATTATTTTCATATTATTTACAATAAATAATATTCTAATCAACATCTGTATATTGGTAAAGTATACTCCATATAGTGTGACCCATAAGGTCTTATATATTAAACACTAATCCAATTATGTTCACGGTGAAACTCCTAGACAATTTACGGATAATATTAATGTATAAGGACGTTTGTGAGGATATACAAACCACCTGTAATGTAAGGTTCTAATGATGATACGATCCTTTCATTCACGAATACTCGAATAAGTCTAGAACTTGATTTCATGCCTGTTCAAATAACTTATTCATTTCTCTCTCTGTCTTATTAGTTGATCGTCGATTATATTCAAACACCATTTTCAATACATCGTAATGCATTGGCCAATGACTAATGATCAACCTAATTATGAGATGTAAAGTATTCTCCCCAATGTCTATTGTGAGGAATGAATCCTATCTTTGCTCAACTACTACTCCCATGTGCTTTGTGGTGTACCAACGCATGCCGTATCTACCCCATTAGGAGTGCAAGCATTGGTCATGGTCAAAGTACACGACTTCACACATGTAATAG